>OVBA01001142.1:0-48484 GCA_900406435.1 Lepidium aucheri
TATCTTAGTAATATATAAAATAAAATAGGTTATATTAGTTAATTTTTTCATTATTTATTCTCAGGATTAGTGATAATTCTTGTTCAAAATATCGTTATGCGCTAGTCGAGTGTTAGTATGGGCTTAGCGATTAATTGAAAATTCAGATTAAAATCAGAGATTAATCGGAATTTAGTTTTAGGGCTATTTTAATGTTTTAAAACCATATCAATCCATTATAGTTAAATAATTATATAATATTATTTTCAAAATTGTCGTAAACAATGAAGATGTATTTTTTAAGAGTTATTTGGGTATTTTTTAACAACCTTTATTGAATATAATGGATCCTAAATATATTGTAGGTATAATCATAGTCTTATATATTAAAATGGGAAAACACTTTCATTTTGACCATGTTATAAACTATAGGATTAAATCAACCTATGGTTTATAAAAATCCTTAAAAATAGTCATAAGATAAGTTTTGTTACAAATTTATATATATATATAAATTCTAAACTAATAAATATTTAATAGAAAAAATAAAATTAAAACTAAAATTAATAAAATATATCAGTACTTCGTTCTGTTCAGGTTCGGTTTTAAATTTGGTTTTTTGGGTACATAGATTTAAGACTCGTTTCTGATAGTTTGTCAGGTTCAATTCCTCTAATTCAGTATTTTGATTCAATTGATTTAAGACTTAGGAGGTGATTGGATAAAGCTGTGGTTGCTGTAGAAAGCAAAAAGATTTTGCAATCTTCAAAATTAGGCCAATCATGATTTTGATTTTTATTGCTATGGAAAGAAAATTTATAATTATAGCAAGTTTTTTGCGGTAAAAAGTTAAAATTTATGTGCTTACAAATTTAAAATCAAATTACTAATAATAAAATACCACAATAATTATTTCTCCATAATATATAAAAGGTATTTCGTTGTAACGACAGAAAACCTACGGAAAACTTTTGTAACGTTGTACGTTTCGTTGTCTAGTATTGTAGATTTTTGTTTTTCTTTGTTGTAGGTTTAAGTGTCTTATGCTATGTAGGTTTACAAGTTCCATTTTCTGAATTATGTTATGTAGGTTTTATCATTAATATATCCTGGTTTTGTAGGTTTTTCCTTCAATTTTCTTGTTATGTAGGTCTGTTTTAAACTTGGTTGTCGGCAAAGGTTTCCGTTTTGTAGGTTTTGCTATTTCTTTGTTGTATTATTATTCTTTGTTGTAGGTTTATATGCGGTCTTTGGCGTAGGTTTATTTATCACTCATTATAGGTTTTGTACGATTGATTTCTCTTTTTTCTGGAATTACTTCTTGTGTTATGTAGGTTTTTCTTTCGTTCGTTAGGTTTTATGATTCTTTGTTGTAGGTTTTTCTGTTGTCTTTGTTGTAGGTTTATTTATCATTTATTGTAGGTTTTATACAATTGATTTCTCTTTTTTCTCGAATAAGTTCTTCTGTTATGTAGGTTTTCCTTTCGTTTGTTGTAGGTTTTATTATTCTTTGTTGTATGTTTTTCTATAATATTTGTTGTAAGTTTATTTATTAGTCACTGTAGGTTTTGTTGGACTAATTTATCTTTTTTTTCTAGAAATAGTTCTTCTGTTATGTAGGTTTTTCTTTTGTTTGTTGTAGGTTTTATTTTTCTTTGTTGTAGGTTTTTATGTTGTCTTTGTTGTAGGTTTATTTATTAGTCATTGTAGGTTTTGTTGGACTAATTTCTCTTTTTTCTCGATTTAGTTCTTCTGTTATGTAGGTTTTTTTTTGTTTGTTGTAGGTTTTATTATTCTTTGTTGTAGGTTTTTTGTGGTCTTTGTTGTAGGTTTATTTATCAGTCATTGTAGATTTTGTTGGACTGATTTATCTTTTTTCTCAAATTAATTCTTCTGTTATATAGGTTTTTCACTTGTTTGTTGTAGATTTTATTGTTCTTTGTTGTAGGTTTTTATGTGGTTTTTGTTGTAGGTTTTACGCTTATTTACCCTAGGATGTGAAAAAAACTATTTTACCCCAAAATCAAGACACACCTACCTTCTTCTTCAATGAACCCATAGCGCTGTCTGCTGCGATTTTCACCATTTTCCACCTTTTCGTTTGAGCTTGTGTTGAATGTGTCGAGATGTATCAACTTCAATTAATTTGTGGAGAATAGAGGGTGACGATAATCGATGGTTTTTTTATGTCGATAAATCTCGTGGGAGCAAAAACATCATGTTGGATGAAGGTACAAATCTAGAGCATTTAGAGGCCATGGTGTTTGAAGTTTTTGGTTTGACTCAACGGTGTTATTATGTAATTCTAAGTTATATGTATCCTAATGCGGTCATGCAAAATTTACCACAAGATACTCCCCCTGTTTTCATGGAAGATAACAATTCAATTCATCTATTTCTAGAGCAATATTGGAAGGATTCAGGTCGAATTTGTGTACAGTTCTGTGAAAAATCTAATGTGGAATCAGATGTGGTTGAAGATGAAGAAGCTGATGGTTGTAGGTTTACTTATCAGTCTTATAGATTTGCTGATCAGTCTTGTAGGTTTTCCAAAAACCTAGATGACAAAAATAATATAGACGATGTAGATGAAGAAAATAATAATCCAGATATAGATGAGGGTGAAGATGGGAAATTAAGATTCGACTATAGTGATGATCCGGATGTGCAAGTTTGGGGAATGAAGATTACACAACTAGTAGTCAAGTGAAGAGTGACAAAGAATTTGAAGCAAGGACAAATGTTCATTCTACGAAGAAGGAGATGTTATCAAAGGATGAGTATGTGGGATTATAATTAAGTGATGTTGACTTAGCGGTTGGACAACGTTATCCAAGTAAAGAAGAGTTGGAGACAAGGATGAAGATTCTTGCGGTTACACATAGGTTTGATTTTGATGTTGTAGCTTCAACAAAAGTATTGTTGCGGGTTAAATGTTGGGTGCCAGGATGCCAATGGAAACTTTGTGCTTCGACAACTGATGATTCGTCTACATGTTTCTATATTAAAATTTATGTGCATGAACACACATGTTTCATGATTGAAAAATCATGTCGTGTAAGACAAGCAACTCCATATATTCTAGCTCGTCTATACATAGATTTCGTGGGTGGTGTTGGTCTATCAGTTCTGACGATCCATGTGGCTGATACTCTGACTAAACGATATGGTTTGAAGGTACATGTCTTATGTAGGTTTTTTGTAAATGTTTTGTTGGTTTGTTGTAGCTATTTTATAGGTTTTTTGTGGCTATTTTGTAGGTTTATTGAAGATATTTTGTAGGTTTATTGTAAGTTTATTTGTGTGTCATGTAGGTTTACACTATGATATTTACGTCTTTGTTGTAGGTGAAATTTTGGAAGGCTCATGTACTTAAAGGGAAGCATGAGTATTGGTAAGGGGAACATCGGAGAGCAGTTTTGAACAACTTCCATCATACTTATTTATGATAAGACGAGCAAATCCCATAATTCTTATTAAGTTAGAAGTCGATGGAGATCACAAATTCAAGTTCCTCTTTGTTGCTTTCGATGCATGTATACAAGGATTCCCATATATGAGGAAAGTTGTTGTGATTGATGAGACTTTTTTTGCAAGGAAAACATAAAGGTGCCCTCCTTACTGCGACTATGTAAGATGAAAATTTCAATATATTTACAATAGCTTTTGGAGTTGTTGATACTGAAAATGATGAGTCATGGGAATGGTTTTTTAGACAACTCAACCAAATAATCCCTGATGATGAGGAACTCGCTATTAGTTCTGACATACATAAATCAATAGGCAATGCTATAAATAAAGTGTTCCCCATTTCAGCTTGGGGAATGTACACATACCATTTGCGTAAAAATATTTTATTGAAGTTCAGGGGGGAGAGTCTTTCATGCTCTTCAAGAGGGCTGCAACGGCATATAGGATCCAAGATTTCAATGAGATCTTTGGGCATATTCAGGAATTAAATCCTTCCCTTCATGCTTATTTACTCAAAGCTGGTGTTTGCATGTGGAGTCGTGTGTATTTTCCTGGGAATAGAAACAACATCACCACGACAAACATAGCAAAATCTATAAAAAATAACTTGAGTGAAGCAAGAACTTAAACAATACGTAAACAATCAGGTAGGACAAAGATCTGACGAATCAATGGTGCGTTAGATGTTGTAAACCTACAAAACGTCCACGAAAAACCTACACTTGTACAAAGTGTACAAAATCCAGGCACAATAGCAGAACATGCCCATATTGAACTTGTTATTTGCTTAGATTATGTAACATTTGTGTTTGATTATGTAACATTTGTATTTAATTATGTATCATTTATTTTTATAAAAAATATTTGTAAACGTACAAAACGTCAATGATAAACATACAACAAGACAATAGAAAATCTCTAAACCTGCAACCATAAACCTACATAGAAATATTTGTAAACCTACAAAACGTTAATGATAAACCTACATCAAGACAATAGAAAACATGTAAACATGCAAATATAAAAAACCTACATAAAAACGTTTGTAAACCTACAAAACGAGAATGATAAACCTACAATGCTAAACCAACGAAAATCAATTCGAACGTTCTTAATCATTGTGTTTGGATTACATCCTGACAATTCTGAAGCATCATAATCACTTCATTACAAAAACTTACGGTCCTTTGCAGGTCCATATACTGCAAATACTATTTGTAACCGTCAAAAGTTATATAACATCAACCTACTTACTATCCCAATGGTCCTAGCTGAGTGTATGTAATTAGTGCACATTCTTTATCACCGTCATACTCTCCTTGTGGATTAGGATCAATTAGAGAGATAGTGCATTCATGTTCAACCTCATCTAAAGCCTCCGCCACATATTTTAGGCGAGCAAATACCATGATATTGTCATTAATACCGTCCATACTGCACCCAAGGGCCAAACACTCTATGAACTTCAATGCAAAGACCCCACAATCTTCTGCATCACCTTGCTGAGGTACTAATCCTTTCCTACAGACAGAGTAAGCTTTCACATTCATCTTAGCACGCTCACGTGGTGATGCCATATCTCGCAGCAGTAGGGGAATAAACCTCGCATAAACCTACATAACCTTTATTGGAAACCTACATAACATTTTTTGGAAACCTACAAATTGGTGATATAATATACCTTGCAGGATTCGCTAATTGCACTGTTGGAGTTGCACGTGATGAAAGAGTCATACACTTTTATCCTCTTTTGTTGCAGTAGTACTTCATTGGTAATCCAATGGCTATTCCCAATGTTATGTACAATGTACAAAATATCTACACCACTCAACCACCTCCTATGGCTTGCGTATGGATAAGTCTCACCATTGTACATGTCAGCATACCCCTTAGAGAATTTCCAATTATTTTCATTTTCCAATAACTTGTTTGCATATTCTGCACACCAATAAGTGGTTATCATCGGATCAAGAAAGGCAAGTCGAGTAGTCTTGTATGGAGAAACTGGCTGGATGGATCTTTTAGCAAACATCTACATTATAGTTGACATATGTTGTATAGAAGAAGTAATACAGTGTTTGAACATTATAAATAATCCTACAAACCTGTTCTAGAAACATAAAAATCTAGTCCAAAAACCTACAAAATTATTCCAAAAACCTACAAACAAGAAAACAAAAACCTACAAAATAGAAGACAAAAACCTACAAACCAGAAGACAAAAATCTACAAACAAGAAGCCAAAAACCTACAAAGTAGAAGAAAAAACCTACAAACTTATACCAGAACCTACAAAACACTAGATGGTAAACCTACAACACAATAGTGGTAAATCAAAAGAAAGAAAACTTAAGTAAGTAGTCAACCACCCAAACTCCTAATTATGTGGAGGCCATATCTCCTTGAGTGTCATTGTCTGCTGGTAGAAGAGAGCCCCTCCCCCTTGAGTGTAACTGAGCCTATTTGGGTATAACACTTAAACAAATCAACATAGAATCTATAAAAAGATACTAGAATACATAAAATAAAGAGAACTTACGTTCTTTGGTTATAAAAGTCAAGCAGTCGCACTATTTTTCTCCTCTCAAAAGATCCCATTGGATCATAAACGCTGGATTTTGTGGTACATCGATATGAAGACGTTGAACAATAAAACATCCTTTGTATGAGGAAATCTGAAAAACATTAAAAGAAAAAACTACCATAAAACCTACAAGATATATGTATAACCTACAAATATGAAATAAAAACCTACATAACTTATAACATGAGATGCATGTAGTTGTAGTCTGCGATGAGGACAACGAGCTAGCTCTGGTGTAATCTCATCATGTAAGGTGGGTGGGGGCCTCACCAGCTAATCATCGTCCAGCTCCTCATCCGGCTTTGGTAGGGGAATTAGAAGTACATCTTCACTATCTGGTTCTTTACTTATGTTGGGTGCACCTCCATATTCTTTATTAACTGCATGTGTTCTAACCATACATGACATAGGACATTCTGGGTCTGATGTCTCTTGAGTACTAAGCTTCCAAGACGGAACGAAAAATCAAAAATTATTAGCAAACCTACAAGTCTAAACATTAGACCTACAAAACATACAATGGGTAGTATTAATACAAACATAATAATAGATGAAACCAACAATATAATATATTATTCAGAATTCACATCAGTATTCAGTAAACATAGGACACAAATATTACTTTACATATGAAAACATTCATTTTGTAGGTTTATTTGTAAAACCTACAACACAGAAAACTGAAACAAATACGTTTTGTAGGTTCATTACTGAAACCTACATTATTTTTTATATAGTTCTACAGCACACACAATTGAAATTCTTGGATAAATTTCCTTAAAAAAGCGGTATACGTACTGAAGCGTTGTTCTCATCATCCTCATCGCCACCAATTCCCTTCTTTTCTTCAGCATGTTGTTGGTTATCACCACCAACTCTACAACCTGAGATTCCAACTTCCACTACACCTTCAGTTTCCTTATTTTTATCTTCCTCAATCAAAAGAATGATATATAAACCTACAAAACATAAATATAAAACTATAAAACATGAACAATAAACCTATAAAACATGATATATAAACCTACAAAGCTTTTATTATAAACCTACAAAACAAGCGCAAATCAAAGTAACCAAACAAACCTTCACTTCGCTAAGGCATTTTTTAACCAAACAAACTTTCACTTCCTTAAGACATTTTTAGCTCATAAAAATCAGGCCCTACTTTAGGTTCCGTCTCGATGTCACTACATAACTCTTTGTGTGTGATAGTCATATTAGCACCTTCTCCGACCATTCCGCAATTCATATGTGTAATCTCTTCAAATTCATAAAGAGAGAATCTGATTGGCCTAGAACCTACCAAAATCCAAACTTCTTTCTCCCTATCAACTTTTAGTTGATTCATAATCAATCAATCCACAGGCTTAGCCACCCATATATACTTCATCATTGCTAGTTTGAGAAATAATTTAACAAAAAAATTGTCCTTAATATTGTTGAATACATCTTCCCCAATTGCAAATTGCAACATTTCAAACTATTTAAGCTTACACCAATTATTTAAGCTTTTTTCATGATGAGATACTCTTTTGGCTTAAACAATCTCTCAGGATAATCCTTCTTCTCAGTCATTGCTCTGCAACACACAATAAGACATGTTGTAGGCATTTCTAGAAACCTACAAAACCACCAACAAAACCTACATAACAATCTTACAAACCTACATAAGTAGTAAATGAAAACCTACAAAACAAATAAAATCCAGAAACCTGCACAACCTTTCCATAAAACCTACATCACCTTTTCCATACAACTCAAGAACAACGAAATAACAAATTTAGGAAGCTAATGTAAATAAACCTACAAAGTTTTGAAGAACCACTCAAACAACAACAACGAACCAACGATTTCACAAACTCCAACACAAATTTCACAACAATCAACCAAATTTTGGTTACCCAAACTAGAAGAAGAAGAGGAGAATATGAGTAATCACGAAATAGAAGAAGAACGGCGGTGACAGAAGAAGAAGAATGGCAGCGTTCAATATTGAATTGGTGACTGGCAGAGGAGGAGAAAAAGAATCGATGTAGAAGGTTTTAGAAAATTAGGGTTTGTTTTTTTGTAGGTTTTTATTGGGGACGAAATTTGCTATATATATATATATATATAATAAAATAAAATTATAATGACATTCTTGTAATTAAAACGAAAAAACAAAACAAAAACAAATTTTAATAAGAATGACATTCTCGTAATTAAAACGTCACAATAAAAATTCATGACATTTACACACTTTTTGATCTTTGATGCATGAAAAAAGATTATTCTGAATTAGTAGATGATATTGGACTATTCTACTCATTCTTTCATATATATATATATATGTATGTATATATATTGTGAGTAAAATGGTTTAATATTCATATCTGAAGCATCTTTTCCGATTTTTTTTCTTTTTTGGCTTTTTTTTTTCCGAAATTTGATTCTAGATAATCAGCATTATCATATGTAATCGAATTTGGAACATGAATCAATCAGATTTTGTGGATTCGACGTAAAAAAAAAATTAGTGTATTATTTAATTTGATACCACTTAATGTCATTTACTTATTGTCCCTTAGTTTTTTGCCATTTATTGACTCAGAAAAATACAATATGATTCATGGCTGCTAATTTTCGTCGTATAAAGCAGATTTAATTAGTATTATCTCTATTGATTATTATACTCAAATTTACGATGAATAATTTTACTTTCCGTTAATTCAAAACACGGCAAGTATTAAGACTAAAATAACTCATCATTGAAAATAAATTCAACATATTTTAGTCTAGAACATCAAAAAGACTTGTAAAAGCTGATGTCCTCCTAACTCAGAGTTTACGACATCTGTTGTCAGTCAAGTCAAACAAAAATTAAAAAAAAGAATAGAAGAAGGATTGATCTGATTACTCTCTCCATAAACAATAGTAGCGGCTGACCCTCTAGACTTGGAGCTCTCTATAATCATTTCAGAACCGGACGATGTTGTGGTTCCTGAAACAACTCTAATGGTGGAACCTCTGAATTGTAGTGCAAGGCACAATGAACAAGTACACACGAGGAATGCATTGCAGCCCATGGATGAAGACTCAAGGAATGTCAACGACAATTAGTTTATGTCTTTACTTAAGCTTTAGACTCTTTTGAACTCTATTTCAGTTTCAGTTATCGTTTTCTTTGAACTTCTTTAGGCTATCTTTTGGGTTAAGCAAGAATGTTATAATCTTGCTTTGTTTGTTGCGGTTTGTATTGGTTTCATCTTGAACCAAGAATTTTCTCATTTTAATATAATGATAAGTACGTTTATGTGGGAAAAAAAAACAATATACAAAACAATTATTGTATTATATAGTAGTAAGTAATTAGCCAAACTCCGAAAAACCTTAATCAAGGAAGTAGATCAACAACCAACTTAGACCGTAACAGAGAACACCGACCCCTAAATAAACAAAGGAATCAGTTCTGTTCACAACACAACACATATTGTCTCAATCTGAACAGATCAAAACAAAACTGTTAGAAAAGTAGGAAAGAGTCGGTCACCAAAATTTAGCCACCTTTACTTTCTCAATTCCTTATTTATACCCAAAAAGACTTCACAATCTCCAAATCAATACAAACAAACATAACAAAAAACAACCCAACAAAAGCAAAACTCAAAAAAGGATTCTTCTCCAAACACACAACATGAAGATGGGAATGAGTTTAGTGTTTCTTACGGTTCTCATGGCTGTGATGTCTTCTACAAGAGTCTCTGCTCAGTCTAGTTGCACAAACGTGTTGATCAGCATGGCTCCATGTCTCAACTACATAACCGGAAACACTACCACTCCTTCTCAACAGTGCTGTAGTCAATTGCGCAACGTAGTTAGGTCTTCTCCTGACTGTTTGTGTCAAGCCCTTAACGGTGGAGGTGCTAATCTTGGTTTCAGTGTTAACCAAACTCAAGCTCTTGCTTTGCCAAGAGCCTGTAATGTTCAGACTCCTCCTGTTAGTCGCTGTAATACCGGTAAGAATCTTCAAAACATCTGTTTATTAGAATTGTTCCCTATCTAAATTCTTGTGGATCTTACACGATGTTTCATTATGCAGCTGGTGGTGGTGGTGGTTCTACTTCTGACTCTCCTGCGGAATCACCTAACTCTTCAGGTAAATGACTTACAACAGATGTAAGGAAGAGACACCAATCTCAGTATATTCTCTGTAATCTAATATGCTTCCATGTTTTGACCAGAACCAGGAAATGGATCTAAAACTGTACCAGTAGGAGAAGGAGGAGACGGGCCATCGTCTGATGGAAGCTCTATCAAGTTCTCATTTCCTCTTCTTGCCTTCATTTCAACGATTTCCTACATCGCAATGTTCTGAATCACTGATTTTTCACTATCCATGTTTCTTTAGAAACTGAATTGAAGCTTATGTGCACTCAGATTGTATTCTTTATTTTTTCACATTTCGTTGTGATCTTGTGTGATGTATCTTATACTCTGTGATTCTCTACTCTCCGGGTGATATATTGGTTTGTTTGTATCAACGGAGAGCATGATTTATCTCTTTACATTTTTCAATAAACATACCTTTCCATAACACAATCTGAACAACAGATCCTTAGCTCTCTCAACATCATTTTATATGTTAGTAATCTAAGACGTGTTCGAACTCAAGAGCAAGAGTTCCTTGTATACATACTGTTTATGTATCAGAAAAGCGAGAAGATTTAAGCTTTCAACTCTTTGAATCTTATGAATGTTATGAACTCAATAAACTGTAGTCTCTTTGCTCTTCACCAAGGGTTCAATAAGGATATAATTATTGTGACAGAATAGAACGAATGCAAATTTTAGCAAAATGATACTATACATCAAAATTATATTCATCTTTATTCACTTTTGGAAGCAACCACTAAACGCAGAGCAGAACTGAAGGACAATTTCAATTTACCATAAAGAGAATATATCCACACATTGCAGAACAACTGAATTCACACTATATAATGTTACAAAAAGTGTAGAAGGTCTTCTTCTGAAGAAAAATAATAAAAGTCGATGAAGAAAATGGTATTCTACAACTACTCTGATACTAAGAATGTGACCGAGATCGTACAAACTCCTCTAGTTTTTCCCAGACTTCTAATGCAGCAGCCCGGTCTTGATGCCGCTTATTCTTGCTTATCTGATCAGTTCACAAAACACAAAAGAAGTTCAACCATTTAGTAAACCATATCTTGGATGATAATTGCTAGGACTGGGCAAAATACCCAACCAAATCCAACCCACATTGAACCGAATCAAAACCGATTAAATATCTGAATAGTCCTTTTTATATCCGAAAAACCGAACCCGATTAGGTTATACCAAAATCAAACCCAAGGAAATAAGTATCCAAAATGGATTTTTAGTCAATGAGAACCAAAACCAGGTCAAACCAAACAGGTACCTGTATGGTCAGTCCTAATAATTCCAACAAAACAGTAGATAAAAAGGGTGTTAAATTTCTTACCGAGATAATCTTTACATTCCACTGCTTCACCGTCTTGGCTGATTCGATACTGTCATCTTCAAACCTCAAGAAGAACCCGATGACTGCAAACAATCGAAAAAAACAAACAAAACGTCAGCCACAATTAGAAACCAAAAAGACACAAGACAAAATACTAGCAGATTTTTTCAACTTAGTTAAACACTAAAGATTTGAATCTAAGAATCTAATGCTCTTCGAGTTATATTTGCTTACTCTTATTGAAAATCTCAACGTGATCCTTAAAAGGCCAATCCTTGAACTGCCACTCCTTGCCCAATACAAAAACAGCAACAACACGGTCCCAATCATCAGGCTTCAAAGCAGATGGCTTGTCCCTAACTTCATATGCAGTTACAACTCTCTCTCTGTCTCGACTAAACTTCTTCTGAACTGTGATACAATCTGGCTTTAATCCCTTCATCTGCTTTGCTTTAACATCATTCGGTATATAAACTCCATCTTCAAGAAACTCTTTAACATTGTATATAGTGATCAATGTCTGAAACGCACTCGGCACGAGAATTATCGGCACACCTTCTCCAATTTTCCCAGCTTTGAAGTGAAGCTTGGATTTAGGATTAGCATCGTAACCAGAATCATCTCCACCTCCACTAAACCCTACAATACCTCTCTCTTCTGCACCCATTAACCTATTCTTTGCAACCAATCCATCTTTCCTCTGATGAGACTCAATCCTCTGTCTCTCTTCTTCCCTCTTCGTCGAATTCACCAACACACTATAAAAGTCTCTGTTTTTGCATTCAAGAATCGCGTCTCGGCTCTTCAATGGCCGCTCGTTGGATCGAATCAACATAATATAGTCCACATCCTCTCCGGATTTACCAAAATCCTCAACCTCCATATCCTCAATCGCGCTTTCACGGGAAACAAACACAGAGTTATCCTGATCCGGTCGATACTCTTCGTTCTGCTTCTGGCTCTGTGCGTTTTGTTGCTGAAGTAAGAGATAGTCAATCGAATCAGAAGATGCGACTCTTCCAGTAAGGTAATCGAGTAAAGGTTTCCGATCTGGTAAGGTTACCGCCGGGACAGAGTTTTTAACCGTGGATTGCATATACTCTCCATGTTTCAAATGCTGATTCTTCACATAGTGCACTAAAGCTTCTAGAGTATACAAAGTTCCACCTTTTGATCGGTACGCCGTCTCCGTCGCGCATGGAAACGAATATTCCGATCCGAATCGGTAATTAACTCCGACCCGCTCGATTTTATCTAGGTCTCCTCTCGTCGTGAAATCTTTCAGCACCGATAATGGATCCATAGTTTGAGAGACAGAGACTGATCGTTGATTTTCGATCTTAGGGTTTATGCTTCAAAGCTCGACACAGTGGGAAACTTAGAGATGAGAGTGAATTGAATAATTGGTAAATTTCCATATTCGTTGAGACTTAAAATCTGACAAAAAAAGAAGAAGGCCCAAACCTTTAATGGGCCTTTCTATTAAATAAAACCATTTCAGATATGGAAAGATAAATGTCGGAAACATGAATTGCAGATATTATAATGGAATCTTCGAGAATCTTCCTCCAGTCGTTCGATCTCTCAGATGCAGAAGACGTTCTAATATGGGCCGGCGATGATGACGTCACTCGTTAGTTCCGTTGGGCCTCTATTAAAACCTTCGAAGAAGCCCAACAATTCATCTTAAACAAAGCCATACCACACCTATAGCGTCGTTCCGTCACCATCGGTCAACGGTCCCTCAATCGGTTACGTCTCCGTTAAGCCAGATTCGGGTAATGGTAGATGCAGGCTCAGATTGGCTACGCCGTCTCCAAAGAGTACTGGGGGGGCGGGGGATAGCCACGGCAGCGGTGAGGATGGCAGTGGAGCAAGGTTTCAAGGATTTCCCGGCGGTGGTGAGGCTACAAGCGGTGGTGGAAGTGGAGAACAAGGCGTCTCAAAGGATTTTAGAGAAATCTGGGTTCGAAAAGAGGGTTTGCTAGAGAAGTATGGTTTGTGCAAATGAGTGATTAGAGACATGTTTCTCTATAGTTTTGTTAAAGGATGATTGTTATCTAATAACTACTAAACGGTAACTACATGTTTCTCTATAGTTTTTGCCGAAAATGATCACTACGAAACGTTGATTTACAGAGAAAATGATGATTGTGGTAAGAAATTGTGTTGCCTTATGTGGTCTCCATGTTCTTTTCATGATCTTATCATGTCGCAAGTTAGGATGTTGATTAGTTTTACCACGACGTCGTAACATATGAGCGATTTTATCATTTTGTTACCACTCAAAACACCGTATAAAGTCGTAATTATTCAATCCTCAAAACCAGTCGAATTCCGGTGGGAATATAACCATTTAATCAAAGATATTTTTCTACGAATAATTAAAAATAGAAAACGTTCTAATATAATCCAAACAAAGTTTTCAATAAATTTCAAATTGGCAGTGAGAAAAATTCAAAAACAGAGTCAATTACCATAGCAAAACTAAGTTTGAGAAGATGCTTATAATACGATTGGAGAAAAAGTTTGAATAAATTCTTCTCTCGGAATTTTTGTAAATTTCATCGAAAAAATGTTTAAATGATCTTCTAAGGTGTTGGAATCTCTTCTCCTGAACCAAGTTGTTTGTGTAAATCCACTTATTTGTTATACTGAATCTACAAACTGATCTGTTGAAGTGATTAGCCATATTTTGTCAAAGATAAGTATAGAAGAAAAAATTAGCAGAATAATATATATGATTGATTAATCAATGGTTTTATGGAATTGTGCGGTTAGACCTATGACGGTGTCATCTACTTTTACGCGCGGAATAATTATATTTAGTAGATGCTTCTTAAAAAAATTCAAAATACTACTTAAACTTTGGATGGTTTATGCTTCACAGATTATACATCAGAATCCAACATGAGTGTATGTGGAGTTAGGCGACGTCTATCAACTTTACATTTATTGTTTGACGCATTGTTGTGGATAATGACAAGTATATTTTCTATGTAATATTGAGAAGAAAAGTTTGCAATGAATAGACTGTACAAAAAATTATGAGGACGGTGGATGATCCTGAATAGTGACTGGCGTTTTTACTATATTTAGAGGATGTTAATATATTAAGGAGCATGTTTATTGTTCCTAATTATTCCATGAGTATATATTTGTAGACACATTGCCACCACTATAGCTATAATTTTAGTTTAAGTGTAATATAAGTTTGGTTAAAAGAAATATATGATTGATTCTCTTCTGTTTAAGTTAAAAGTACATGTCTGAAAATTAACAATTTAGTATGCTCCTCTGAATTTGCTCCAATGCGTCACTGGTATGGCAGCATCTATTACTAGAACAGAAAATATTCGCCATTATGCATATTGTATGCAGTTTAATAAAAAAAATGTAAATTAATAATTGAAACGTCATAGTCGTCGGTCCATATATTTAACTATTCAATATAAAAATAATACAGAAAAAAATGTGTGAAAGCCTTTGAGAAGTAATAAGGAGCACGCATGCGTCTTGAACAGAAGAAGTTATGTATTGTATCGTCAAGATCATATGTTTTACATTTTTTGTCCAACCTTGAATGTCTCTACTTCATATTCAACCACTTTTAAATATCTTATTAGTAAAAGTCATCTACATTTTTTTTTCTGATAATTCGGGTATTCTTGGCTCACTTGGGAATTGGTAAGACTATTTTGAATCTCCTCCTGCAACATATTTAAACTAGTCGTCGAATACACTCAAAAGATACAATACCTATGGAAACTATCGTCGTTTTCTAGGAGTTGCAGCCCTTATATAAATACCGCAGTAGCCAGGACTCGAAGCATGGTGACAATACTTACAACTGTAAGCTCATTACCACCGGTCTACAAGATTTAGTTAACTCATCTACATTTACCATCTTTTAACTTTGCACAAATCAATTTTATACTGGCATATACAATTCTACAAATTATTGCCAACGAGTTTTTGTAGTAAGCTATGGACTGGTATAGTTTGATATTTGTTTTTTTTTGGTATTGATCCATTTTGTATTTGTTTTCCAAAATTCAACTACATATAGTCATGGAATTATTAGATTTACTGATGTAACGGATGACAAAAGAAAAACAAACTGAACCAGTTCTAAATTTGTGAGTAGTGTGTTTTTGTATAAGCTTAGTTGGTTTTTTGGTTGGGATATACAATCTCGATGCTAATAATATTGGCGTAATTGAAGAAATTTAGTGTGTTTAATCAAAGAGTAAAGTCCAAAATGTAATAAGAAGTGCAAATTGAATTTGTCGTGTGTGGTCACGCCTCTTCAATAACCATTATTAACTCTCTTATTTATAAATTCACTTATTAAATTATTTTTTTACTTTCTGTGTAAAAGATAGATGATGCGACAGGAGGCAGTGAATGCTGATGTGAGCGTATGTGGTCCCCACATGTTCCACGTGGAGCCAACTCTTAGTGAGAGGGTATAATATGGGACCCATTGTATAATTCTTAAAAGAGTGAGGTCCATTTTCTGACAGGAACAGAGAGATTAGATTCTGATCTCATGGACGGTCACGATGATATGATGGATTGTGTTCACGAGCCATGACACGACTCATGATGCTTCATCAATTCTCCACTGTGTCTTCTTACTATTATAGTCAAATTAATGATTAATTCTCAAACCCTTAATTAATAAATAAAACAGCTGTTTGAAAGCCATTTTTCTAGTTCTTGTCTATGGACTGTGAGTCTGTGATTGGTAATTTAATAGTTTATTTAATTTTTGTTCCACTAAGTCATGTAATGGAAAACAGTCACAACACACAAATATATGCAACTACCAATAATCACATCTATAACTGGATACTTTAGACAAATGGGACATGTTTATGTTTTATAGTTTTATTTAAAATTATAGATATATATACCTTACACTGTTTTAAAATAGATCGCAACTTTAATAGTAACACAATTTGAGGTGTTTAAATGCTTTCTAGTTTCTAGATTACAAATTGAAGAGAGAAATGTATTATTTCGAATAGATGGATTGACGGGTTAATATGGGTAAATAAAACAGATGTTCAAAACAACAATATAGTTGTAGTGAACAAAAAGAATATATGGTTTTCAATTATTTTGCTAATAATTAGATTAACAAGTTTTAATACATAACTTAAACCTCCAAATCATATCATGCAGAATTAAATTATTCTTCAAAACCAAATTTTGGTGAAAAAATGGTAGAAATAGACGTTAAGAAGTTTGAATTTGTATAATTTGAAAAAAGTTAAACCATTTTTCTTGTTTTCGCAAACTTAGTATCTTCTCTTTAAATTATGAGGAAAACAATTTTTTCAAGTGAATATGAGTTTGTTTTTTATTATGATAATTTTGTCTATATTTATTATCTATTCAATTAGTTTTTTTAATCATAATTACTGATTTACAAAATTGAATAAAAACTATTCATTTCCTTTTTGTTAAAGCATAAAGTAAAAACTATTTATTTAAATATAACTGTTTTCTTTTGTTATTTTTAACCATTTCTAAATCTACTACTTTATCTATGATGCTATGTCTAATGGTTTCGAGATTCAACACTCTCATTTTTTTCTTTTATCATTCCAGATAATCTTGTCTCTCTTTCACATATTCATTTAGCACCCTTTAAATTATATATCATTCACAATAGTTCGTTTAATAAAATTAACACCCCACCCTATTATTTTTTATATTCTTACTTTCATTAATAAATTATAGGTATATATTAATAAAAATAACTAAATGTTATATAATATTTTATTTAACATAATAATATAAGAAATCAAAAATATTTTTATTAAAACACAAAAAATTACATAAAAAACTTAAAGTGAAATACAATACATAAAATAAAAACACCAGACTTAGAAACCATACCACACAACTAAAAAATAAATGACTTAATTGTTACGACAAACTCAACCCACAAAACAATAAAGATCTTAAAAACATATAGAGATTTAGAAACATATAAAGATTTTAAAATCTCTTTAATCATGAGACTGTGTGAATCTTGACCATGTGTATTTAACTAGATCCGCTTGCAATTTGGTATGTACATTTGAGTCATGCAACTCAGATCTAGCATGCACATGATTTGCAAATACAGGTAGCACTTTGGTTGAGTATTGTAGCTGTAAACTAGATCCACTTGCCTTAGATTGATCATAGTCGGTCCAATTGTGAAGATATGTATCTCGTTCATCCTCAACAATCATATTATACAATATGATATATAACCTCATGAAGGTAGCCAAATCAGATATGTCCCACATCCTAGCATGTTCACAAATAATGTTGAATCGAGCCTGCAACACTCCAAATGCCCATTCGATGTTCTTTTTATATGCCTCTTGATATTGTGCAAATAACTTGTCTGGTTCACTTTAAGAAAGTCTAATTGTTTTGACAAAAGTTGGATATGAAGGATAAATACCGTTATCTAGGTAGTATGCCATATTATACAGGCAATGATTCACAAAAAAGTTTACTTTTGGAGTATTTCCTTTTTCCACATCATCGAACACTAGAAAACGGTCCATAAAGTTTATATCATTCAATATGCCAGGACATCCAAAAAATGTATACCAGATCCATAGATCATAAGATGCAACTGCTTCAAGAATAACAGTGGTGGTTCCTTTATCTGCCCGAGTAAACTAACATTCTCATGTTGTAGGACAACTTTTCCATTCCCAATGCATGCAGTCAATACTTCCAATCATCCTCAGAAACCCATGCATTTCACTAGCGTGTAAAATTCTTTGTAGGTTATCTTGAGTTGGAGCTCTAGATACACTTGCTCAAACGATTCTATGATTACTTTACAAAACTTACGCAAGCATTCCGACATTGTGGTACCTCCTATTTTGATATACTCATCAACATCATCAGCCACCATATCATATGCTAACATTCGTGTAGATGTGGTGCATTTTGCTAATGGAGATATGCCTTCTTTCTCGGCTGGATCAAATTGTTGAGTGAAGTAGTTGTCAATGCGTGATAAGTCCTCAATGATCCGAAGAAAAACGAGTTTTCGCATGCGAAATCACCAACGAAACATTGCGCCGTCATATGTAGGTTGATTAGCAAAGTAGTCATCAATCAATCTTTGATTTGCAGCTCTGTGATCTCTTGAAGTATTTTCTCTTGCTACGAAGTGTGTAGTCCTCCTCTATTTTTTTACGACACTCCCTAAACCGGTTGACAATATAATTTTCTTCAATTTCACACTGCTTCTTGTAAGCTTTGATATCAAAAGGAAGTTCTGATAGATCCATTAATATTTTTGTAGTACGATGAGATCTGTAATATTGGTACATCAATGGAGGAAAATGCTCTCATTTATAAGAAAATGAGTGGTTGAAAGCATGAGACTTCAAACAATTATTACATTACATATTAATAGATAAATATTAAAAAAATGAGTAAAAGCTGAAAGTTGTTGATTCTTTTTTTTGTCAACATTGGACCACAAATGGCCACCTCATTAGCCAAATTCCTGCATAATGCAATCGGTAGGATTTGATACTTGAATGTAAAAGTGCGTCTGTTTTTAGTAGATTTACTGCCTGCCACTAGGTTAAAGGCCACTTGCAAAAATTTATTGATTCTTTTGCCTAAAAATTAAAATATATCTAGAAAAAATATTATTAAATCATAAAAGGAGTATGACACATTATTAAAAGAGAAATTGACAAAACACACATACATTATTATTTAATTTATTTGAATCAAAAATAAAGACAATGAATTATTAAAGTAGAAAACTACAAGCTGGAATTACTAAAAGAAAATGAAAAAACACAGACACACATTATTAAAGACAATGACAAAACACAAATACACATTATTAAAGACAATGACAAAAAAAAGACCTACATTATTAAAGTATAAATGACAAACAATATTATTGAAAATACCAACCCACCTTACAACAATTAATTACCTAATAGATTATTACTAAGCTTCTCCAATAGCTTTTTTGGTGGTCATCAAGATGCTCTTTTTCACTTAGCTTCAAACACATTTTCATCTTCTTAGTTTGAGTATGTTCTTTCACTATTTCGTTTGCTTCGTCTTGTTTCATGGTTGTTTTGTCCAATTACTCCAACTCTTGCTCCTTGAATTGTTTGAATTCATTTCATTCCTCGTTGACCACTTCCAAAGCTGCGCTCTTGCCCTTTTTTTTACCTTTTTTTAACTGTATCTCTCTCCATTGGGCAAGCACTGGATCCTACATAGTTTGAATTACTTGCATCACTCTCACAGGGTCTCTTAGATCCACTACTTTGTGATCCAATATTTCCTCTTACTTGACTATCATAACGTGGTTGATCACGAATAGCGTGCCATTCTGACATTAAATTGAAATGAACACTCGTACAACTTGAGTATAATTCATGTACTTTTGTTAATACATCATTCTCTGACCATCCACTTTGTTGTTGTCGCTTAGCGTAATCATAAGCACCAATCTATACGCCCAATATTTTGTTCATGTAGTTAAAATGATTTCTGCATGAAGATCCATCACGTGGAGGTTAAAATAAGAAATGCTCATTACAATATTCAACAATTTTGTTCCAATAGGCTTCGCTTTTATGATCTCTTCTAACAACACTGTATGTTCCATATTTAATCTATCCACTAAGTACCACCAAATTTTGATCAGTGGTCCAGTTGAGGCTTTTTTATGAGCAGGGATTGATCCCTCCATAGTTGGACTGCTCACATTTGTACTGCTCTCATTTGGACCGCTCTCATTTGCACCGCTCATACCACCAAGAACTATTTGTGTTAAAAAAATTCTGGAAACTTTGTTGGTTGGGATGGATGTGGCATCATTACTCCATTATATGAATATGGATGATAATTTGAGACAGCTGATAGGATGGTAAAATTTGGTGCAAATCCATAATTTGATATATTTTGAGGGTGTGGTTGATTGAAAAACTGATTTGGAAAATGATAATTGTTGGAATTTGGGTATTGAAAGAGTTATTGTTAGGATCCGTATTATCCAAAATATGTTTAGAAATAGAAATTTATAGAATGGTAGTAGAAATATTATAGAAAATAAAGATTTTTTTTTGTGTCCAAATGAAATAAAACAAGTCTCTGTTTATAGAACAGAAAAAATAAAAAAATTTGATATAATTTTTTAAAAATTCTAAATAATGAAAACGAAAGTAATTTAGTTTAAAAATATAAAGATAAAATAAGATTTTACAAACCATCTAACCAAATGAAAAAAGGACATGTGTCCTTATCATTTCTCTCTCGTATTTCTTCTCCCAATTTTGTTGACAACTTTTCTTTTTCTTTTGATTTTTTCTTTTTTTTTTCTTTTATTCATTCAACTCGTGTTAAGTGTGTGAAGAAATGAGAGCTAGTAAAACTTTCCTCTAAGCATCAACAAGTAAAAGAAAGGTGCAAGCTTCAAACTTTTCTCTTAAAAGGTATGGCGGCAGGGAATAGGGCATTGAGAGACTTACGCAGGAAGGCACCGACTTTGATGTTGGAATCAAAGGGAAACTGTCGGACCCTTTGACTCTGGCAAGTGGGATGGTTTCGGTGATGGTTTTGATATACCTCTATTTTACAGGTTTTAAGCTCACTAACATGCCTACTTTTAGAGTCTTTTGTTTGTGTTTTATGTTACTTTTAGGCGGAAAACGTAGGAACTTGGATTATTGGCATTGGAGCATTGTTTGGATGGTTTTGAAACATTACTTGAAGTTTTTACGGATATGCCTACGATCGATCGATCGACACAAAGATCGATTGATCACACTTTCTTGCCAAACCATTGCTCGACTCACGATCGACCTGACATGTTGGAGATCAGTCACACAAAAGTCAATGATCAATCGATCCCCACTCTGATCGATCAATCAACGTGCATCCGAAGCAAATACCTAATTTTCTTATTTTGTACCTAATTCTGAGGACATATAAATACTTCTATTTTCTATTTCTTTTGAAGATGGTTCATAATTTATAGAGAACCAGAGAGCTATTCTGTAAGCTAGAGAGAGAGATAATTCAACATTGAGAAGAATCTCTAAACTCCCTTTTAATATTTTTATGCAATTTCAATTTATTTTCATGATGTCTTTTATTTCAATCCAAACCATGTCTGAGTAGTTCACCAATCAGGTTTAGGGAGATTTAGGAATCAATGATTAGGGACAAATAGAATCGAATCCAATAAGAGTATTCTCCATCTAATTCTTATGCTTAATGTTTAGAGTAGCATGACCAACTAATCTATGAACCTAGGTTGTTAGCATTCCAAAATCTTGCTAGGAATCTAAACTAGATAATCAATCCTAGACTACGATAGCTGATATTTAGGTTGATTGTGGATAGTTGAACATACTTGTTTAATGCCTATTCATAATTTGGAACCAATGAGAGTTAAGACCTCTAGATTATTGAGTAGAGTCTCAAGTCTACGAGAGTAGGCTTGTTAAACCTTTCTGTTCAAGTCGAGAATTGAGCTTAATATTGTTGTGAATAGTTTCCCTAGTTAGATTCCTACATCTCGATGAATACCCTATGCCTGGTGCTTTTTAGTATATAGTTTACATCGTTAAGTTGCTAGTTAATCATCAAAATCTGATTAGTATAGCTTGAGAAATATAGTCGATAATCAATAGTGTAACATTTGATTCTTCGTGGATACAATCCTTAAGTACTACTACTTCATTGTTGTGCACTTGCAGTAGATTGCTTTAGGTTAAAACCTAACTCGCATCAGGTTTCTAGAGGATAATTGAGTTCGATTGATGGTGTTGGATGTGGAGGTTTAGGGAGCATGGGTGAACGAGAGAGGCCACTCGTATCACATCCAACATGGTCTGGAATGCTGAATGATCAATTGATTATGGATAAGTCTGGAGATCCCGATAACCCTAAGGTGGTGGCGTGTGAAGGAAGTAGAGCTTTAAGGAAAATTGGAGCGGACATTACTATGTCAGACACAGTGAAGGTGTCGACATGGGCAGGGAAGGTTCAAGCATCTAGTTCTGGTGGCCTTTTTCATCCTCAGGAATTGGTGGATCATGCATTTGTGGCGGAGAGATATCAAGTGGATTTTCTAATTGATGTCACATGTGAAGCATCAGTCTCGATAAATTCTGATGTGTTGGTGGCTATGAATAAGTTGTGGAAGAATTGTATGCTTGTTAAAGTTTTAGGGCGCCATGTTTTGTTGTTGGTGTTAAGAAGAAAGCTTATGGATTTATGGAAACCTAGAAGTGGGATGCACGTTATTAAGTTACCTCGAGGTTACTTTATGAGTGCTTTGAGGATGAGAAGGAATATCTAGCAGCTTTATCTAGTGTCCGTGGAGGGTTTTTTGGAAGTTACGTTATGACTTAAGCTCGATATCCTGATTTTGATCCTATGCATCATGAGATAGTTACTACTCTGGTGTGGGTGTAAGTATTAAATATTCTGGCAAACTTCAATCATGAAGAGATTCTTTTATGCATTGCGAGAGGGTTGGGTAGTCTTGTGAAACTTGACCTTACAACTTTGAATTTTGAAAGGGCTCGTTTTTCTAGGATGCGTATTAAAGTTGATCTCTCAAATCCTTTGAAGGGAACTATTCTCATCAATGAGGATAGATATCTTGGGGAATATGAATGTTTGGATCCAATCTACTCAGGTTGTGGTATTTACAGGTATTTGGTTCATAATTGTCCACATAAGTTGAGAATGAGGGAGAACATTCACTAAAATGATCAAAGCGTTTCGATGAAAGACCTAGTGGTTGATAAGAATAAGGATGCTAATAAGACAACATAAGCGTCTATTGGTCCTTTGATTCAGTCTCTAAATGAGTTAGTTACTGCTTCAGGGAATGTCTTGACTAATGGAAATGATGTGGTCACGAAATCTCTCAGCAGTACAAAAGGTCAAGGGAGAGTTGGAGAACCAAAATCTAGAGATTTTGGTACGAATTTTAGGAAAGAGTATACTAACGAGGATTTGAACGTTTTGCCAGTTTCAGGAAAGTCTATCGGTACCCAAAGCAAATAGGCAAGTTGGTGAAAAGCAAGGGTATTGTAGAATAAGAGGATGGATTTGTTACTACAATTGGTAAACTGGGTCCAAAAGTTGGACGTGTGTTGGCAGAGATATCGAACAAGATGAAGTGGATGTGGTTCCAACTTCTAACAGGTTCACATATTTGAACATGGATGATATAGTCTCTTACTTGGATTTGGTTAAAATCTCGAAACCTACTAATAAAGAGACTGAAATGTTTGTTTCTTATTCCGTAGAAACATGCAATCTCATTCCGAAGGATAAGGTAAACATTTTGTAACTTCTAGGACAAACAGATCAAATGTAAAAGATGTGGTGAAGGAAAGACGATTTGGTAATCTCAAGTCTTGTGTCCAAGCAGGTCCTAAGAGGGAAATGTTTAAGCAAAGTCGTCCATCTCGAGGGCTTGTCTTCGGTCTAGTTAACCATGATTTGGGCAAGGTGGTGGTTGGTAAACATTCAAAACTGGCTGAGGATAAGCAGGTCCTTTTGGTGGCTTAACAAGTCTCCCCGGTGTTCTATTCCTCTCTAATATTTTCTTATGATGAACTGCATATTCTGGAATTATCGGAAGGGGGGAATGGCTAATAAACCTAGTTTTTAGAGATTTATTTGGTACATGTTGAAGAAATATCCTATGCGTTTTCTAGCTATCTTTGAGACTCATGCTGGTGGTGACAATGCAAATCATATCTGTCACAATTTGGGGTTTGTGAATTCATATAGAGTAGATGCGGTGGGCCAAAGTGAGGGGGGGGGGTTTAGCTCCTTTGGCGAGATGGGTTGGGAACTTTTACGGTGGTTGAGTCAATGGAATATTTCATTCATGCTAGGGTTGTTGATAATATGGAAACATTTCATGTTTTTGTGTATGTGGCACCTTTAGTCTCTAGGGATAGCGAGCTTTGGAACCAGCTATGAGATGTTATCATTGCAGTTTCCTAGCCTTTGATTGTAGGAGGAGATTTTAATACGATTGTAAAGCTAGATGAAAGAAATGGTGGGAATGGTCAACAATCTGGTGATTCTCAAGATTTTGGTCGTTGGATTAATGAATCTTCACTCATCGACTTAGGGTTTAAAGGTATTCGTTTTACTTGGGGGAGAGGTAATACAACTCAGTCTTGTATTGCTAAAAGACTTGATAGGATCTTATGTAATGCGGTGGCAAAGCTCAAATGGCAGGATGCTTCGGTTAACCATTTGCTTTTCTTAGCATCGGATCACACACCTCTTTACCTTTAATTCTGTCTTGAGACGTTGAGAAACCTGAGGAGAAAACCATTCAGGTTTGAAGCTGCGTGGCTTTCTCATATTGGAATTAAGGATTTGATGAAGCTTTCACGGAATAACTCCATCTCCACTACAAGAGCTTCAGAGAATCTCTAAAGGGTTCTAAAGAAGTGGAATTGGGAAGTGTTTGGTGATATTCAGAGAAGAAAAGAGAAGTTACTCGACGAGCTTAAGAGAGTTCAAGATTCTATAGACGAATCGGTGTCCAAGATTTTACTGAGGGGAGAAGACGAATTGTTCACACAAATTGATGAATTATTGGAACAAGAGGAGATGTTATAGTTCTAGAAAGCTTGAGAGAAGTGGATTACTTTGAAAGATCGTAACGCAACACATTTTCATACAGCTACAATTATCCGAACACAAAGGAATCGGATTGAGATGTTACAACAAGCGGATGGGAGTTGGGTATCGGAGAATAGTGCTCTAGAACCATTAGCTATAGACTACTATAAAACTATATACTCACTTAATGATGTAGCTGGCGTTATGGAGAATCTACACGTCATAAGGTTTTGTGTCCTTATCGGAGGCCGACAAGAGATTACTGGCTACACCATTTTCATTAGTTTAGATCGAGAAAGCAGTTCGGTGTATGGGAAAATTTAAGGCACATGGGCCAGACGAGTGTCAACTGGTTTTCTACCAAGAATGTTGGGAGGTGGTTGGTCCCTCAGTTGCCACTTTCATGTTGGACTTTTTAGAACAAGTGTACAACGGAGTGCGGCTAATGACGCATTCGTAGTTCTGATACCGAAAGTTGATAAGCTAGAATTGCTTACATAATTTTGTCGGATTGTACTATGTAATGTGTTGTTCAAAATCATAACTAAGATGATGGAGCTGTGTTTGAATTCAATTATGCCAAAGATCATTAGTCCTACAGAATCTTCTTTTATCCTGGGATGACTAAGCATTGATGATATAGTTGTGGTTCAAGAAATTGTTCATTCGATGTCTCACAGGAGAGGGGTAAAGGTTGGGTCCTTCTTAAGTTAGTCTTGGAGAAGGAATATGATCGAATATATTGGGACTTTCTCAAGGATACGATAAGGGCGTTGGGTTTGGCTTCGGATTGGAGGCAATGGATCATGCAAACAGTATGTAACCCAAAGATGAAGCTTCTATGGAATGGTGAGATAACTGAAGCTTTTGCTCTGTCTCGTGGGTTAAGACAAGGTAATCCTTTGTCACCTTATCTATTTGTTTTGTATATGGAACGGTTGTGCCACTTGATTGAAAAATTTGTAGGTAATGGTACATGGAAAGCTATAGCTTTGTTTAGGAATGGTTTGAAGCTTTCACATATTTTTTTTGCAGACGATTTGATACTTTTTGCGGAAGCCTCAATTGACCAAATTTTAGTTATAAGAAGAGTTTTGGATACTTTTTGTACTGCATCAAGTCAAAAATTCAACTTAGAAAAGTCAAAAATATACTTCTCAAAAAAACGTTGATAATGATTTGGAGCGAGAAATTAGAATGGAGAGTGGGTTATCCACAACTCAAGATCTGGGGAAGTATCTAGATATACCGGTTTTACAGAAAAGGATCAAGAAAGGTACTTTTAAATCAGTGTTCGAGCATGCGACATCAAAGTTAGCAGGTTAGAAAACCACACATTAAGCATGGATTGTAGGTTAACACTTACTAAGACACTTTTATCCTCTATTCCAATATATACAATGAGTACTATTATGCTCCCTTCATCAATACTCAAGGCCTTGGATCATGAATCTCATTCGTTTCTGTGGGGAGATACGAATGAAAGTAGGCGAATTCATCTTTTGAGTTGGCAACAAGTTTGTAAAAAGAAAGTCGATGGAGGCTTGGGTATAAGAACTTCTTCGGACATGAATAAAGCTTTTTTGGCAAGTTAGGTTGGCGAGTACTACATGATGATAGGAGCTTATGGCATCGATCTTGCGATCTAAGTATAAGATCAGCTCATCTTTTGATCCTGCTTGGATGAGAGGATCGGGTTGCTCCTTAACAATTATTTTCGGTATACTCATTGGCATCAAAGTGGTGGTTCTTCCAAGTCTGAGATGGGTTATTGAAGATGGTAAACAAACACATTTTTTGGGACGATGTTTGGCTTTTATAGGATCCTCTTCGAGAACATGCTATGTCCATTGTAGGTGATGGTAGCGATTTGGTTCGAGTGTGTAACTTCTAGCAATCTGGTGTGGGTTGGAAGTGGAACATGCTAGAGATTTTACTATCGAAAAGTGTGAGTTTGAGACTAGGAGCATATGTGGTTGATGAGGTGATCGGGATCAGAGATCGTGTTTCTTGGAGGGTCTCGTCGAATGGAAGCTTTATGGTTAGTTCGGCTTATGATTTCCTTACTCGGGACACAATGTCAAGACAAAATATGAGCTTTTTTATGAACGTGTGTGGCAAGTTAAGGTTCGAAAACGTATTCGTATTTTTTTGTCGTTGGGAATGCGACAGGTTGTTTTCACGAATATTGAGAGACAAAGTTGGCATATATGTGACTCAAGTATATGTCAGGTGTGTAGAGGCGGAGGAGAATCTATTATTCACGTGATTTGCAATTGTCCTGCAATGGAGGGTGTTTGGCGTCGGCTCATTCTGCGGGGTAAACGCGATACTTTCTTTGCTATGTCTATCCTTGAATGGTTTTTACATAATCTTGGTGATGGAATCATATAAGAGGGTAGCCGATGGTCGATACGTTTTGTCGTGACTGTCTGGTGGTGTTGGAAGTGATGGTGCATGAACATCTTTGGAGATACGGAAAGGTGTAGGGATAGAGTCCAACTCTTCTGCGATAAGTCGTAGGAGATTCATCGGGTAAATGAAGTAATAAGTTCGGGGCTGCCAAGAACACAGCAAGTTGAGCACTTGATACGTTGGGAACCACCAGAAGTGGGCTTGTATAAACTTAATATCGATGGTGCATGTAGAGGAAATCTCGGGTTAGCCTCGGTTGGTGATGTTATGAGAGATCACATGGGTTCGTGTATTGGAGGATTTTCTTTGAATATAGGTGTATGTAAAGCTCCACTAGCCGAGTTTTAGGGTGTATATTATTGTCTATATTAGGCTTGGGAGAAGAGGTTCTCGCGAGTTAGAGTGGAGGTGGACTCGAAGATCGTGGTTGGTTTTCTCATGAAAGGGGTTGATAATACTCATCCGCTTTCATTCCTAATACGCTTGTGCTATGACTTTTTATCAAATGACTGGACAATTCAAATTGTTCATACGTTTAGAGAGACTAACTGCTTTGCGGATGGACTAGCCAATCATGCATTTTCTTTACTCTTGAGTTTTCATAACTTTATTGATATTCTAGAGACTTTTAGTTTGATTTTAGTTGAAGATGTAGCCGGTTTTGCTCACATTTGAACTACTCGACATTTGATGTACCTTTTTAAAATTTTTTTATGGATAAATTTGAGCTCAATTCCATTTTCCGACAAAAAAAACTTGTGTTAAATGTACTCAACACCATAAAACTTCAGCTTAGCATACTCTTTATTCAACAAGCTTATTGGAGAGGTTCAACAGTTGAATCCAAGATTCAACACCTCTATTATAAATAGCCCAAGTAGCCTGATAGTTGAAATCGCTTGATCATCTATAGTTAGTAGGACATGCATCATTGAAATTTGAAAGCATGAATGATCTCAATCTATATTAGATTTATTTCTTAGTGATGGTCTATAAGTGCTATGCATATCAAAAAGAAAAATTTCTGAGCACAGTGGATTTTGCAAAACTTGATGAAGATAGTAGCTACACCGGCCAAGTAACTGGTTTTTCAAACTCATTTAGACCAAAGTAAGAAGAGTAAAAACAATTCCTTAATTTTTTATTATTTCACGTCTCTCAAATTATAATTAAGGCATATATCTTGGTTTAAGTACTAAACTTTATTCGACGGATATTATCTATGTAAACTATGTACTTACGGAAAAATTTAAACCATTTAAAATAGTTTTAAAAAAATTGTCAAAGAAATGACAACACTAATAAGAATCAAGATATTAATAATAGAAACGGTATATACGAATTTATAAGACCACTAGGTTTGGTTAAATATAACGTTAATATATAGTGGTGAATTATACAAATAAAGGAAGTGTGTATAGTGTCCACCCAAATAGTATTAGGCAGCGATAAAAGCAAAAGAAATATTCAGTTAAGATTGTGAAATATATTGGTACGTATGATCGAATCTCATTCCATTTCGATTCTGAGCGACCAAGTCTCCACCCACACTCCCATGCTACCAATTTAGTCATCACTCATCATATCACAACGTACCATATATCATTATTGTTCACAAGAAAAAAAATGAATAATTGAAATTGATCATCATAGCTTATTTTATGTATAAAGAGAACCTAAATTTCCTATAATCATCATCTCTATTTGTCTCCCATTGTCAAAACTATTTTCGTGTTTATATAATTACTCTCTGTCTCGTAGCAATTTGATTTTTCTTTTCAAAAAGTTCTAAAAATATTTAGGTTATGTAGTTCTTGTTTTATAAGTTTATGAAAATTACTGAAATTCATAAATTGTAATGAGTCGATCGATGATTTTTTAAAAATACATATGTTTGTGTATATATAACAAAATATTTATGGGGTATAAATCATATAAAACCGAAAAAAACACAAACATATTTACTCACTATGACAAAACCCCAAAATTTTTGTGGGCTCTGAAGATTATTTGAATTTATATTTGAGATTTTCTTGGTTATCATAAAAAAAATAATAACAATACAAAACTGCGAAAAAATTATTGAGTGATATTTCTGTTATTTTTTATGCGAGCTGATGTTTTCCCCACGTATTACTGTTGGGATTTTGGAAAGGAAACTATTCATTGAATTTGGTCGACCCAACTATTGACAAAAAATAATCAGTGAAGTGAAACTAAATCCATAATACTGACAGTCCCTTAGATTATAGTCATATTCATCCCTAATTTTAGATATAAAAATGAAATAAAATACTTCATTACTAAATTTTACTCTCCAATAAACATTGTCTTTGAATGTGTTTTTCTATTCCCACTTTTTTAGACTGTTGTTTGGTTTGCGTGATAGATAATTAATGACTGCAAGTAGACTCTAGTCCAGTGACTGGTGGTAAATCCACTAAAAGGCACACGCACATGCATCGAGGGATTGAGTCCCATCATCTATAAAATTTATGTAAAAATTTGGCTAATGGGTCGGCCATTGTAATCCAATATTAATATTGCCGTTGATAAAAAAAAAAAGACAATTAATGACCTAATCACCACATAAGTGTGAATCGAAGTACATTTGCCTCTATATTAAATGATATGCAAAGACGTAAACAACTTTGGGAACTTCTGCTTTGAAAATGATTTTGTACAATTATAGTACTACAATTAAGTGAATCCTCTAATCAAGGTTTTAAAATGTTGAATAATCCTTACAATAATGCAGATATATTTTACATTATCCCTATTAATGATTATATCACTCCATTGATAAATTAGTTGTAACTCGTACGATATGCAATAGAAATATTTCCAACTAAGAAGTCTTAAATTTCTAAAGTTCCTTTTTTAACAATTAAAAGAAAAGGAATATAGAAAGAAAACTATAAGAAAAATCCAAAAGAAAATAAAAAAGACGAAAGGGTCAGTAGAAAACGACGTGAGTGGTTCCTTGGCATAACCCAAAAGCAAAATATAGTAGTAATAAATCACTAAAGAATAAAATAAAATAAAATAAAAACAAAGAAACGAATTTGGGAAATTTGCACTGATGAAGTGGTTTCCTTCCCCCACTGATTTCTTTTATATAAATCTCTCTCTTTCTGTCTCCTTTATATACACAAATTTATAAAGACAGATATATGCTTATATAAAAAGATTGAGACATGAGGTAGTGAGTGGGTATGTGTTTGTGTCTTTAGTGCTCTGTTTTCTGCAATGAAACTTCATGGCGAATATTGAGAGTTTGTTTAGATTTTATGGAAGAGAATCAGTGGGGCTGTTTTATTTTCTTTCTCAGGTCATTGAAACTATAACCCACTAACACCCAAATTTTTTTTTTTAAAAAAAAAAGCAAAAGCAAACAAAAACAAACGGATCAATTTTTCTTTATATTATTTTTGCTTACAGTTTCTTACTTTTGTTGGTTTCTTTCCTTCTTCCAATTTCTCCAGTAGAACGTTTCATGTTCATTGTGAAGTAATATTGAGGAAGAAAGTGCGAGAAACTCGGGAGTTTTATAAAATACAATTTTTTTTACAAAAGCTCTCGTCTTTTCAGTTACTTTTTGATCTTTTTATTTTCTGATTTGTTTTGGTTTGGTTTCTCTTTTTTTTTACTTTTCTCTCAGTGATTATTTCATTTTCTCTCAAGTCATGGAGGCAACAGAATTGATGCTTTAGTTTTTATTTTCTCTGTAAATTTTCACAAGAAACTATCTGATCGTTGAGGTTAGTTCAAGTTCTCTCTTTTAGTTTCTCGATTCCATATTGTGGAAGTATAATTGAGTTGTAAAGTTTGTTCTTTATTGACAGTGAATTATGCTGAAGAAGAGATCGAGAAGCAAGCAAGCTTTAATGGCGGATTCGAACCAGAACCAAACTCAGAAACAGAGTAAACCCACGCCGTTTCCACGGCTCTTCACAGCTTTCAGTAGCTTTAAAAGCTTCACTGAAAACGAAGCAGTCGCAAGTCCAACTTCGATTCTCGACACTAAACCTTTCTCCATTTTGAAGAATCCTTTTGGATCCGATAACCCGAAAACCCAAGAACCCGAAACCCGTCTCAAACTCGAGCCAAAAAGAATCGGACTCGCCATTGTTGATTCTCTCATTCAAGAGGAAAACTCCGAACCCGGATCCGGGACAATTCTCTTCGGGTCTCAGCTCCGGATCCGGGTCCCTGATTTAACACGTTCGTCATCAGATTTCGGGATTAAAACGAGGAATTCTCTGCAGGAGACAAAGAAATCAGTTCCCGGGTCGGGTCTTGGGTCGCCCAAAGTCATCACGGGCTATTTATCGGCCGGTGATATGGAGCTATCGGAGGACTACACGTGCGTGACGAGTCACGGGCCTAACCCGAGAACCATTCATATATTCGATAACTGTATCGTTGAAAGCCAACCCGGTGTCGTTTTCTTCCGGAGCTCCGACCGGGTTACAGAATCGGATTCTGATTATTTCCCACCCGACAGTTTTCTCAGTACTTGCTGCAACTGTAAGAAGAGTCTTGGACCTGGTGATGACATTTTCATGTACAGGTTTGGCCTTTTTTCATAACAATTAATTTTTAATATTATATGAAATTGAATTTATGAGTAGAAAATTTATGAATTTCTGGTGACTTAATTGCAGGGGAGATAGAGCCTTCTGTAGCAGCGAATGCAGGTCATTGGAGATAATGATGTCAGAGGAAAATGACATTAAATAAAATAACGCCTATTGAAATATATATATATATATATTAAAAAAAGTTATGATAATGATGACTATAATTAATAAAATGTTAGATAAAAATTTTGCTTAGTTGCTTTTTTGTTCGAGAGCAGAGTTGGTATTTGTATGATTGTATCTATCTATGTGTAATATGTGTCTCCATGCATAATCATATACATCCTCTACTTTAATGATTTGCTTTTAATCTTTAATATTAGTGATAAGATAACAATAATTATTGCACCAATTCCATAAAAGTAGACATAAACATACAAAATTCAAGCATATGCTCAAGACATGAACGAGAAAACAAACCCTTTCAAGCATTGATTATAATTTATACTTAAATTATTTCCTTATCATGAAGCCCTTCGATCGCTTCCTCAGCAGGAAACAATTTATTAATTTCCTCTTGAAGAAGCTCATTGAGCTAAGTTACTATATTGTCAAAATACCCTTAAATTCAGTTACTTCTTAATCAAGGAAACTCTTCAATTGTTTTGTTTTGCGCTGGATGTTATTAATGTGATCCGTGTTATATGGAATACTCACCGTGAATCAGACACTACGTGGTTATTTAAACATATTGCATATATGATTTGGTTACAGACTTGAGAACTCATCTTGTTTATGTGTCTCTGCATAAACTTCTGTACTGAAAATCATATCAACCTAATGGCTTCAATTGGGTTATATGAAGCGTCTATAGCTTTATTTTGCTTTCTCATTTTCTTTTACTTACTCATCAAAAATACCTCTCAAAGCTACACTTGGAACTGGCCTCTTCTTGGGATGTTACCGACTTTGCTCGTGAAAATGAATCAGATCTATTACGCGGTCGAGATTCTGGAGAACTCCAACATGACGTTTCTATTTAAAGGCCCTTGGTTTGCTGGAATGGATGTATTAGTCACGGTTGATCCAGCTAATATTCAGCACATAATGAGCTCAAAGTTCTCGAACTACATCAAAGGTCCGAAGTTCCAAGAGATTTTTGATGTATATGGAGATGGTATAATCAACGCAGACTCGGAGCAATGGAGTAAACTTAAGAAGTGTTATCAAGCCATGCTCCATGGTCAAAGGTTCCAAAACTTCTCCATGAAAACAACAAGTAAAGTCATACACGGACTTTTGCCTCTTTTTAGTCATTTTGCAGAGGAAGGAACAGTCGTGGACTTGCAGGATGTGTTCCAAAGATTCATGTTTGATTCAACCTTAGCTATTATTACTGGATCTGATCCTCAATCTCTCTCCACTGAAATGCGAGAGGATGAGTTCATTACAGCCCTGAAAGATGTTGAAGTAACTATCTTGTATAGACATCTTATACCGAGATTCCTATGGAAGTTGCAATACCGAATGGGATTGGGACAGGAGAAGAAATTGATAGAAGCTGATGCTACCTTTGATCGTTTATATGAAAAATACATATTGGCTAAGAGAAATGAATTACGACTAGAGTTGGATCATACTTCCACGTCTAATGAAGAAGTTGAGGATGTTTTAACGTTCTTCATAAAGCTTGATGCAGCCAAGTACGAGCTCTTGGCCCCTATAGATGATAGATTTCTCAGAGATGTCATTTTGGGTTTTCTTGTAGCAGGGAGAGATACAATTGCATCTACACTCACTTGGTTCTTCTGGCTTATGTCTGAAAACCCTGTAGTTGTGGCTAAGATTCTCCAAGAGATCAACATGAATCTACCAACACTCGGAACTGGTATGGAGAGACGGTCTTATGATGCTGCAGGGCTGAATAAATTGGTGTATTTACATGGCACATTGTTTGAAACAATGAGGCTTTACCCACCAATTCCGTTCCAAAGCAAGTTAGCTGTCAAAGCAGATGTTCTTCCAAGTGGGCACAAAGTTGATGCAGACTCCACGATCTTTGTATTTCTTTACGCTATGGGAAGGATGAAAGCGATTTGGGGACAAGACGCCTTGGAGTTTAAACCAGAGAGATGGGTTTCCTCTACCGGAGAACTAAGACATGAGCCTTCTAACAAGTTTTTTGCATTCAATGCCGGCCCAAGAACCTGTCTGGGAAAGCATGTAGCTATGACTCAGTTGAAAACAGTAGTTGTGGAGATACTACAAAACTATGACATTGAGGTCGTAAAGGGGCAGAAGATTGAGCCACATCCTGGTCTTGTTCTTCACATGAAGCATGGGCTTAAAGTCACACTTAATAAGAGATGTTGGTCAGCTTGAAATTATGAGACAAATCAAGTGTTCCTATAATGGTACTTTATGATTGATGAAATGAATCCATTTGTGGCCTTTGCTCTATTCTATGTATTGCTAGATGTCTCTGTTTTATTAAATTGAAACCAACATGGCTTCATTTGAATCAAATATCTCTTTATTGTATTGCGTACCATATGACTCCTTGAGTGATATTACACACATATACATTTTTAACAGGTGGAAAATTTGTCTCCATATTGGAGTAAGGTGAGGAATGAACCACAAGCTGCACTTAAGTTCAAACAGTGTCAAATTAAAAGGGTTGTGAGCTGGGCCATAGTTAGATTCTCTTGATGGGTCACAACCCAAATCAGGGACTATAACGACCAAGAAATGGGCTTAGGATTGGTCTAACCTAGGGAAATATATATAAGTTTAAACTATGTTACTTCCTTTTCAAGGTACCCGTTTAATTTAGTTACTTTTTAACCAAGAAAACTCTTCATCAATTGACTGAATTTGCGCTGCATGTTATTAATATGATTTGTTTCCAGACATGTATATTAGATGTGACCTGAAAGAATAATCCTCTAGTTGTTTATATATATATATTGGAACAAAAGATTTGATAACTCTTCAGTTGACTTATTTTGCGCTGCATGTAATTAATGTGATCCATGTTTATAGACGACTCAACGCTAATCAGACTCTATGTGGTCATTTAATTATATAACAATTTAGATGATTTGTTTCCAGAAAAATATTTGATATGAACTAAAAGATAATCTAATGGCTTCAATAGGAGTATATGAAGCGTTAATAGCTTTGTTTTTCTTTTTCATTGTCTATTGCTTACTTATCAAAAAAACTTTTCAGAGCTATCCTTGGAACTGGCCTGTTCTTGGGATGTTGCCGTGTTTGCTGGTGATTCTGAATAAGATCAATTACGCTGTCGAGATTCTCGAGAACTCCAACATGACGTGTTCATTCAAAGGTCCATGGTTCTCTGGAATGGATATATTATTCACTGTTGATCCTGCTAATATTCATCATATAACAAGCTCAAAGTTCTCGAATTACATCAAAGGTCAGAAATTTCAAGAGATCTTTAATGTTTTCGGAGATGGATTACCAAACGTGGACTCGGAGAAATGGAGTAAACTGAAGAAGTGTACTCAAGCCATGCTCCATGATCAAAAGTTCCAAAACTTCTTAATCAGTAGCACGAGAAACAAAGTCAAATATGGACTTTTGCCTCTTTTTAGTCATTTTGCAGAGGAAGGGACGGTCCTGGACTTGCAGGATGTGTTCCAAAGATTCATGTTCGATACAACTTTAGTTAGCATTTCCGGGTCTGATCCTCAATCTCTCTCTATTGAAATGCGAGAGGATGAGTTCATTAAAGCCCTCAGCGATGTGGAAGAAACTATCTTGTACAGGCATCTTATACCGAGATTCATATGGAAGCTGCAATACCGGATGAGATTGGGACAAGAGAAGAAATTGATAGAAGCTGATGCTACCTTTGATCGTTTGTCTCAAAAATACATATTGGCTAAGAGAAATGAAATACGAGAAGAGATTAATCATCATTCCAAGTGTAATGAAGAAGCTGAAGATCTTTTAACATTCTTCATAAAGCTTGATGCAGCCAAATACGAGTTTTTGGATCCTATTGATGATAGGTTCCTCAGAGATGCCATTTTGAGTTTCATTGTAGCAGGGAGAGATACAATTGCATCTACACTCACTTGGTTCTTCTGGCTTATGTCTGAAAACCCTAAAGTGGTGGCTAAGATTCTCCAAGAGATCAACACAAATCTACCAACACTCGGTACTGGTATAAAGAGACTGTCTCATGATCCAGCAGAGCTAAACAAATTGGTGTATTTACATGGTGCATTGTTTGAAACAATGAGGCTTTATCCACCAATTCCTTTCCAACGCAAGTCAGCAATCAAACCAGATGTTCTTCCAAGTGGTCACAAAGTCAATGCTAACTCCACGGTCATGATATTTCTTTACGCTATGGGAAGGATGAGAGGGATTTGGGGAGAAGACGCATTGGAGTTCAAACCAGAGAGATGGGTTTCCACAACCGGAGGAGTAAGAAATGAGCCTTCTTACAAGTTCTTTGCATTTAATGCTGGTCCAAGGACCTGTCTTGGAAAGCATATAGCTATGTCTCAGTTGAAAACAGTGGTAGTGGAGATATTACAAAACTATGACATTGAGGTCGTAAAGGGAAACAAGATTGAGCCACATCCTGGTCTTATTCTTCACATGAAGCATGGGCTTAGAGTCAAACTGAATAAGAGATGCTGATCAGTTTGAGTTATGAAATGAATCTATTTATGCCTTTGTTATTATATTTGTAGCTAAATGTTTGTGTTTTACTAAATGAAAAAGAGATATTTCGTAAAGAAGGCCTAGACATGCTTTGGTTTGAATCAAATAAAGTTTAGTGTCGACATGGGCAGTTAGTAATAGTTCCCCACATCAAAGTGATGAGAGTTGTCAATTTTGCTTGTTTCATAAATATGAAAGTTATATGAGATTAAACGCAAAAATATAAGAGCACTTCCATCCATTAAAATATCCAAATGAGTATCTAACTAATATAAAAATAATATTTAATTAAGAGATTCAGCACAATTAAATTTTTAGTTTTTTTAATAAAAATTAGATCAATTAGAAACCAACAACTATACAAATGAGTTTTTTATGGTTTGTTGAAAAGTTCTTAGATAAAAAACTTATTTTATTCTCTCTCATAGTTTTTTAATTTTTTAAATTGCTAAGAACCATCTTAAGAAACTTCAATGGAACTGGTCTAAGAATAATGTTAAAGTCTCACAAAAGAGGGACCCATAAGTCTCACTTTTGACAGATCAGCTATTTGTCCTACAAGTGGCGGCTTGATTGGTTAATTACACATGATGGGACATACAATGAATATTTATTTTCGAGAGAATACATCTGATCGTTGGAATATACCTATGATAAATGATAATTAATACTCCCTCCGTTTCAGTTTAGAAGGGGTTTTAGATTTTTTCACAAAGATTAAGAAACATATTAGTTGTCTTTTAAAAATGATTTAATGTCTAAACTAAATACAATCTAACCAATCATAAATAATTCTGCAGAATATTAAAGGTCAAAAAAATATCAAATTCATTAACTTTTATCTAGAATTGTACAAAACTCTTATAAATTGAAACAAATAAAAAAACCTAAAACCCCTTATAAACTGAAACGGAGGAAATATCAAAAATGGGTAACTTTACCAGATGCTATATATATACTCGAGGGTTACGTAAAAACAAAGAGAAAAAACAAAAACTGTTGGATCGAACATGCAAACACGTCTAAATGTTTGTTTTTTCGTTATTTTTTTCATGCGGCCATTAAATGACTTAATCTTTAGTTATTTACTAAGGAAAAATGGATTTTATTAAAATGACTAAATCTTTGACTTCAGGGAAAGAAAGAAACAAAACCTACTTTAATATTTTCATATCACAAAAGTAATAATATAATTAGCTCAATTAGTCCAATAAGGCATTTCAATTATCGAAAAAAAGGCTTCTCCAGTAATCGGCTCATTTTGTCAAAACTTCAATCAATGTGTGATGTATTAATCAAATCACAGGCATGCATGCAGCATGCCTGAATAGTTTGACGTTAATCATTTATATACAATTATTAAACCAAACTCAAACATACAGTCGAATAAATGGAGCCGATGTTTTGTCTTTTATGTATTTTTTTTTCAACACAAAACCAATCTATAGTTTAAAATTTACACCCTAAAATCTTTTTTTCGAATTATTAGTGCAATGGGAAAAAATCAAATCCCCATACGCTAAATTATTTATTGGGTCATCCTAACCAGACTAAGAATAATTTGATATTTTTATGTATTTATTTTCCATCTAAAAGTAATATATGGAGTTTATAATTTATTTTAGGCGTCTCTGTACGAAGACTCTGTATAATTAATTTTAGGCGTCTCTGTACGAAGTCTGGTTTTTTTTAGTTCTTCTTCTTTTTTGAGTAAATCACTTTTATTGGTCTTCAGTATAATTCAACTCGACTATTTAAGTATCTAGTAATGTAAACTATTAAGATTATACATTAAAAGGTCCGTCACCGTTACTGAGTTTTTTTTATATGATTAGACTCTTCAATCGGAATAGACATATGACGGAAAAGATAATAGTATATGTAAGTTTACTATTTTAATATAGATACCCCCACAAATCATTTTAGGACATATATGAATGAGACATGTGATTGGTAAAATTTATTTTCATCTTTTGCAAAGCCAAGAGGTTGAACCCAACAAAACTATTGGACATATGAAACCTGTTCCTGTATCCACCAATCAACTTGTACCAGTTTTGTTTTTATGTCTCAAAATCTTACGTCCACACAAAAAAGATCCAAAATGTGAATTTATATATACTCCCGTAGCAGTTCTTTGGCGATTACATTATATAATTTATTGGCGCATGATTACATTAGATAATCACTCCACATGCAACCAGGTATGGTCCCTTACTACAACATCATTGGTCTCATATGAACACATGACATTGGCAACTTTTGCTGACTCTTGTTTCACTCACAAGATTAATTAACAAAAGACATTAATAAACTTTAGAAATCAACTTTGGGGAAATGTCTACTATTTTTTTTATCGATAGAAGTTCAATCCATAGCCAAACTCCTAATAATATCATATGAGAACATAAGACAAATACAATTTTTTAAGTTGAACTCAGATATAAAAAATTGTGTACATTTAGTAGAGAACTGAATTTTGGTGTGAATCGGTGTCCACCAAATTTAGGTAAAAGAGTTTGAGGGACATATCTATTAATTTTCAAATGTCATTTTTTGCACCCACGCAAACAAAAAGTCTGGTTGTTGGCAAAAAAAAAAACAAAAAAAAAAAACTGATTTTGACTTTTGGGTTAATGTAATTAAAATGACTTTACTAGATCATCATTTATACTGTCCAAAGGTATAATCATTTGCAATCTTTTCATCCTTTAATTATTTCTCTTCAATAATTGATATTGATTATTCAAATTTGTTAACGAGAAATCTAATTGATATTAACATTTGAAAGATTAAGTAAAGAAGAAAAAACCAACTTGCAATTGGCCAAGGCGGGCTATGTATTAAATCAGTAGTAGTAGTACTCCAATAAAGTGGATGAGAGTCATTAATTATATGATTCACGTTGAGTGGTTGATTGAATGCGTCAGGTTTTGAAGGTTAGATTAGTCAACTAAGTAATAATGATGTTCTTAATTATGAACAAATTACAATTAATATTGGGGCCATTTTGGATAAAGAAAATCTTATGACAGATACTCAGAATCCAACCAAGTTGATTTGTGTTGCCACCACAACCAATCCCATTATAGCTTGTTTTAATTACATAACGCTCTTCTCATCAAGAACTTGTTGTCTGCATTTGGTTGAGTTAATATCTTCAGATCATCTTCTAAAAACGATATTTTATTGTACATGTTTGTGTAATTGAGCTCTGTTCCGTATGGTAACTATACAAAAACTTCCAAATATTTATTTAAATATAGTCAAACATCTATAAATTACTAATGTTAGGAGTATTAAAAAAATTAATGTATTGTGAGATATACTAGTTAACTTAAAAATCTGAGATAAGTTTAATAAATTGGTTATTAATTTATATTGGTTATCAGTTTCTCGAGTATTCATCTAAAGAGGGTTTTGTGTCTGTATATATAACACTTAGAAAAATTGGTAGAGTTATGTTTGTGTAAGATAATCCAAATAGTGTAAGTCACTGTTTTTTGGATTATAGTGTAGTTTGAAATCGCTGCTGCATGCAGTTTTACAAAAAAGGTTCACACTTTCGATTGGAGACATTGTGAAATCCATGAAATGAGTCAACAGTAATTTAATCTCTTAGGATTTAATTAGTTAGCTATCATAATCGATATCCCACTTTGTTATGCGTGTGAAGTAATACTCATAAAGGGTGATATGATTATGTACATTGATATTAAGTTAGTGACAAACATGATTATTGAAAGTAACTCTAAACCAAACCCACACGAGCATGGCTACAAATATGTTCATCCTCATAATCATTGGTGGTTTACTTTTCCTTTAAGTGATATAATTAAGAACCATTATTGACAAAATAAAATGCAATGAAAAAAATAAAGAGACAGAGAGAAAAGTCTAAGCATGGGGGAAAAAATGATTACATAGTACAAAATTTTAATGTTTTTTTTTTCTGAATTTAAATCTTGTGTTAATTCTGATCAAATTAGTTGGTATTATAAGTCAAGGCCTTGAGTTGCTACGTAAATTTCTATCACCGATCCGGAATATATTACTTTGTGTTTCCTTAAAAGGTGTTTAAACAGTTACGAGTAACCGATATATGATTAATAATGGTCTTACTATATTCAAAAAACCGTCGAAGAGTTGTAAACCAAAAATAATATTTTGTTTACAAATTTTCAAACATCAAAGTTCAAACCTTCTACCTTGAATACTAAGACTGAAATTAAGGTAAACCAATTCACACAAAAAAACGACAACTGTGAAACCTAGCTATAAACATAAATAAACAAACTAAGTATGTGGCACGATAGATGTTTTGAAACATTTAAGAAACTATAAGAATGGTGGAAACCAAAAAAAAAAAAAAACTATAAAAATGGTAACGCATGCCAACTTTTGAGTTTAAAGGCTAATTTCAGCTAGTATAACTCAAAACTCTATAACCTTTGTTTAAGTACTCGATAAAACTTTTACATATTTTACTTTCCGGGGTTGTTCAATAGAAGTATATATAAACAAAGTATCACGGATATACTATATAGTTGAGAAAAGCAGTCAATGAAGAAAATAGTTGTCAGCATTATTGGAGGACAACGTCGTAAGTAACGCTCATGCTCATGTTTGCTAACTCTTCTTCTTGCATCAGATTCATAAATGCTTTATATTCTTTAGGAAAATATATTTCCAGTTGTTATTTAAAAATGTTATGTTATTTGTATGTATGTGTTTATGCAACTTTTAGAAGACCACTTGACATGAAATATATTTATGAGTCTATTTAAGAAAACAAAAACAAAAACAAAAAATTAGATGAATCTTTAACATACCAATTGGAGAAAGTGTCTTCTTTTGCTAATATCGTTAAATATACACTTTTGTATTATTTTCGTTTTGTATCTCTTTTTATTGGAATTCACACTTCAGATAATTTTGTTATCCCACATAATATGGTTTAAAGTATAGATTATACTTTATTTATAGAAATGTTGATAGACATGAATGTGATTATACATATATATATATATATAGTGCTAATGTAGATTACATTTTGGTATTAGTTTTAATGCTAAGAAGTAGTAATTAGTGGGTTTGATTACAAAACTACTAGGCTAAATTTATTTCGATAAGGCCCATGTTTGTAAGCCAAAATGATCGGATTCATTTGTTTCATACCAAAGAAAAATTATATATATATATATATATGTATGTATGTATAAATACACAAGAGAAGTAGAAAATATGGTTGAGAGAATACAGAAAGAGAAGGTTGTTAGATGTACCAGAACAAAATCAAGTTTTGATTCATCGTCTTCATCGAGCTAAGATTCTTCTACATTCTTTCTTTGTTTTTCGATCTTCTCCGGCATAAATCTTCTGTAACAATGGCTTATTATCCATGTGTGAGATGATTAAGCAAATAGAGTAAAAGCTCTAAGTAAGTTTCTCAGTTGAGATCTTGCACAAAGATAGTGAACTAATTTTCTCAAGCTCAGAAGACTTGTTTCTTCGTTCTTAATCTCCAAGTCTTAGATTCATCTTGAATCATTGTCATCTTCAATCATCAGAGCCCACAATCTTAAGCAATTAATTGATTGAAAGCCTTATGATGAAGAACAGAATAGTACCAGTATTATCCAAGCTTCAACCTCTCATAGGTTCTAATTATCAGAGGTGGTCGGAGGAATTACTCTTTCTTCCAAGAAACTGATGTCGATTATGTCCTCTCTGAAGACACCAGAGCAATCAAAGGAGATAACATCTCAGCTTCGGTCCAGATTCAACCAAAGAAAGATCAGAAAGATTCATCTGATTCAGTTCAGACTGAAGTAAAGCAGCAAAAGAAAGATGGGACATTCGAAGAGCATAATCAAACTTGTAGAGGACACATTATCCGCCATCTATCTGAGAAGTTGTTCGACATTTATGTGAGCTATGATTCTGCAAAGGAAATCTGGTCGAATCTCAAGAAGAAATACAGAGGAGAAGACAAAGGGAAGAAACAATGTAGAACCTCCCAATGGACCTATTTCAAGATTCGAGACAACGAACCTATTATGGATCAGCTCCATGACTATGAAGCCATCGTCTCTAGAATCCAAGCAAAGGAAATGCTAATTGATGATCATCTTGCAGCTTTGGTTCTGATTGACAAGCTGCCAGATTTACGGAACATATATCGTTCAAAGCTAAAACACGAGATGAAAAGAATGAGTCTAGATAAGCTTATCTCTAACATAATGATCAAAGAAGCTAACATGATGTATCAAGGTATAAATTCTAAAGCCGGTTCATACAAATCTGATGCCAATCTTGTAGAAATCTCTTCTGGAAATGAGAAAAAGAATTGAAAAGGAAAGAAGACGAACAAAGACAACAGGAATTCACAAAAGCAAACTGCCAAATTTTAGAAGAAGGTGAAGTACTGGAACTGTGGAAAATCAGGTCATAAGAAGCATGAATGCAAACTCCCACCGAAACAGAAAGAAGAAACTCAGGCACATCTAACTGAAGATATCGTTGATGTGGTCACTGATGTTCATGCTGGTACAGACAAAGTATAATGGATTTTAGAGATCCACTAGACATATCTGCAACCAGAAATCATTATTCAAGAAGATGTAAGATAATAGTAACAACACTGTCTACTTAGGTGATGCAAGAGCTATGAAAGTTGAAGGGATTAGAGAAGTTGAATTGAAGTTGTCATCAGGGAGATCTCTTACCTTAACTAAGACTCTTTCGAGCATTATATGCGTAGAAATTTGATTTCTAGTGCTCTGTTGATGAATGCTGGTGTTAAGAAAACTATAGAGGGTGGGAAGTTAGTCTAGTCTAAGAATGAGAACTATGTGGGTAAAGCTTTCCGTTGTGGTAATCTCTTTGTATTGGAGACTGATGATATAAATAAAGTGAAAGATTCTGCTTACTTGGTTTTGAGTTATGAGTCATGGTATAGTAGACTTGGTCACTTGAATGTGAAATCAATTAAAAGACTGAAACAAGCAAAAATTTAATTCATGATTCCATCAATTTCATTACATTAAAATGTGAAATCTGTGTAGAAGCTAAACATGCTAGATTACCATTCAGAAATCATATCACTCGTTTTGTTTCTCTACTTGATTTAATTCACACGGATATAGATGATTTTAAAAACACATCTAGCAGAGGAGGAAATAGTTATTACATCACTTTTGTCTATGGTTTTTCAAGGTTTACCTGAGTATACTTTTTAAAATCAAAAGATGAAGCTTTTGACATGTTTGTTCAATTCAAGAGGAAGTTGAAAAGAAATTAGACAAAAAAATAAAAAGATTGAGGTCTGATAGAGGTGGAGAATACATATCTGACAAGTTTAAACGTTTTTTTATTGATGAAGGTATGATTCATGAGACCCCTGCACCTTATTCTCCAAAACCAAATGAGATTGCTGAAAGGAAGAATAGGACACTTAAGAACATGATGAATGCAATGCTTTTGAGTTCAGGTATGAGTGATCAATTTGGGGGGGGGGGGGGAGGTTGTNATTTTTTGTTATATTCTAAACAGAGTACCACACAAGAATATCCGAGGGACTTCATATGAACAATGGAAAGGTTTCCCAGCAAATCTGAGCTATCTTAGAGCTTAGGATTGCTTAGTCAAAGTGGGTCTGCCAGAGTTCAAGAGAAGTAACATTGGATCAAAAAAATCTGATGTTATATTCATAGGATATGCAAGCAAAAGTGCAGCGTATATGTGCATCATTTTTTATAAAGCTTCCATGACATTAGCACAGGTAATTGAATCTCGAGTTGTAGAATTCTTCGAGGATATTTTCCTCTTAAGCAAGGGAATGATTCTATTATTACTTCATCTTAATCTCTAAGTTCAAGCTCTACTTCCAATCTAAATGTATCAAGGAAAAGAACTTCAGAAACCTCAAATGATGTAGAGCTGACCAGAAGTAAGAGAATGTGATTTTTTACTGACTTTGGTGCAAATTTTATAACTAACTTTTTTGTAGAAGAAGATGAACTGAGTGAAGAAATTGTATTCACCTTTACTCTTGAAGGGGAGCCTTTATCCTTTTTAAAAGATATGCAATCTATTGATGCCCTCTTCCGGAAAGAATTTGTGGATAGTGAATATGATTCAATATATACTAATCATACCTGGGAAATTGTAGATCTACCTAATAGTTGTAAAGCACTGAAGTGCAAATGGATTTTAAGAAATAAGCTAAAGGCAGATAGAACAATAAACAAGTTCAAGGCCAGATTAGTGGCTCAATGATATTCACAAAAATAGGGAGTTGATTTCTTTTACACTTATGCTCCTGTCACTAAAATTGCTTCCATTAGAATGCTCTTAGCTACTGCATCATCTCATAGGTTGATAGTACATCAAATGGACATCAAGACAGCCTTTTTGAATGGTTATCTAGACGAGGAAACCTATGTGATTCAACCAGAATGTTTTGTGTTAGAAGGACAGAAAAACAAAGTTTGTAGATTGAAGAAGCAGGCTCCTAAGAAATGGTTTGAGAAATTTAGTTCAATATTGTTTGAGAATGGATTTGCATCTAATGCAGGAGACACTTGCCCTTTTAGTAAAAATATTGAGTGAGAATATGTGATATTATATCTCTTTGTTAATGATATGTTGATCTTAGGGTCGAACTTGTCAATATTAGAAGAGACGAAGTCATTTCTCGGTTCTAGATTCAGCTTAAAAGATCTTAAGGAAGTAGATGTCATCTTGGGTATTAAAGTGATAAAAACTTAAGAAGGGTTCAGTTTATCATAATCTCATTATCTAGAAAAGGTTCTTAAGAGATTTGGATACAAGGATAAACATGCAGCTAGAACACCTTATGGTTCTTCATTGCATTTGTGTAAGAACATAGGTAAAAGTGTCAAACAAAGTGAATAGTGAATACGCAAATATTCTAGGTAGTGTGATGTATTTGATGAACTGCACTAGGCTTGACATTGCATATGCTGTTAGCAGGCTAAGTTGATATACTCAGAGTCCAAATGAAGATCATTGGAAAGCAACGTATCGTTTATTGAGTTATCTTAAAGGAATTCTGGATTGGAGTCTAGACTACAACAGATCAACATGTGTGGTAGAAGGATATTGTGATGCTAATTGGGGAACCGATAATGATGAGATTTAACTGTATTAGCGGATATGTATTCATGCTAGGAGGTGGAGCTATCTCATGGAGATCCATAAAGCAAACGCGCATCGCTAGATCAACAATGGAATCTGAGTTGATTGCAATAGAGTTGGCTGCACAGAAGCAGATTAGTTAAGAAATGTTTTTGCAGATCTACTAATGGTTAGTAAACCATGTTCATCTATCTTATTAAGATGTGATTCACAAGTTGCTATTGGCTTAGCTATGAATAAGCTATACAATGGAAAAAAATGGCACATTCGAATGAGAGACAAGGTATTAAGATATCTTATAGAAATTGGTGTCTTGTCAATTGAATTTTTGAGATCAGTGAACATAGCAGATCTTTTCACTAAAGCGTTGTGTAATTATCTAGTTAAAGAGACGGCAAAGGAAATGGGTTTGACTTCGACTTAAGTTTGTGAGATTCTCGAAGCTCCTTACCATCAGATTTATTCATTTAAACCATGGTTCAAAATGTCAAAGCAAGAGAAAATCATAAGGAAAGCTTGGATAAAATCAGTAGTTGATAAGCTGATTGAATGATAACTCATTATGATGAGACATTCATATTTATGTTTATGAGAAAAAAAAGTCTCGTAAGTAAACTTTGTCAGGTGAAGTAACTTCATATATGTTGAAAAATGTAATGAACAGAAACATTGTTTGTGTTCTTATGTATCAATTTAAATATGCGCAATTGTTACAGAGTAGATTTATTCAAGTATTTACGACAATCAATGGTGTTTTCGAAGTGTTTGAAAGCAACTGGGGGATTGTTGGTTTGATTACAAAACTATTGGGTTGAATTGATTTCGTTAAGGCTCATGTTTGTAAGCTATAATAATCGGATCCATTTGTTTCATACCAAAGAAGAATTATATGTATATATATATTTATGTATAAATACACAAGAGAAGCAGAAAATATTGTTAAGAGAATATAGAAATATAAAGTTGTTAAATGTATCAGAATGGAATCAAGTTTTGATTCATTGTCTTCATCGAGGTAAAATTCTTCTACTTTTTTTCTATGTTTTTCGATCTTCTCCTTCATAAACTCCTTATAACAATGGCTTAATGTTAGTGTGTGAGATGATTAAGCAAAAAAAAGTAAAATTTCTAAGTAAGTTTTTCATTTGAGATCTTGCACAAAGATAGTAAACTAGTTTACCTAAGCTCAGAAGACTTGTTTCCTCATCTCTGTTATTTTTTCGTTCTTAATCCTCATGTCTTAGATTCATCTTGAACCATCGTCATCTTCAATAATCAACAAGTAATATATACAAGTACGGGATTAATGTTGGTTTCAACATTCATACGGATGTGTGTACACATGAGTAATACATGCTGACGTGGCAAGTACAGACAAATGTAAGGCTGAAACTCTGAAAAAGACAGTCACAAGCTTTAGTCAAGCAACTGTCGAGAGAAGACATGACAAATAGGGTAACTGAAATTAACTAACCCTACATTGCATTCAATTTCTATTTTTTCTTTTTTTATTGTATTTATGACAAGAAAACTTTAACTGCCCACAGAGTTTTATGCCTCGAGAGAGCATACGAGTATGAATAAATTATCTCTACAAGACAAAAATAAACCTCTAACTACAGACCATCTTCTATTTTTTTTTAAAAAAACAATAAACTATCAATTTATCATATTGTCTAACTTAAAGATGAGAAATTATTCAACTTTTAAAATAAAATAAAATTGAAAGGTCGGTATGTTTTTCGGCCTCAAATAATGAAAGATTCGAAAAGTGGTAGGAAAATAGGCAGATTTAGTTTTTAGTGCTACGTACGTTATTAGCTTTTATATAAGAACATAACTATATTTAATTAATTTATATGGCCAGAAGACTCATAGGCCTCAATTATAGTTCCTTCTTTAGGGACGAGTGTGCTTGGATCTATAATCCGACTCATCTTTTAGATTTAAGAGCATTATGGGTACAATGTATGTGTTGTACAAAACTACATTTAAATCTACGTAATAAATTAATTCAACAATATATATATATATATACATAATTTAGCAAAAGAAAAAATCAGTATATATAGTTCAGCTACAAATTTACTTATTTTATCATAATTTCTTTTTCAAGCTTTATAGTAAGCAAAAACAGCTCTCTCATAACCTTTGTTTTGAATCATTGAGAATAAAGCAATAATTATTACATAGTAATAATAACTGCATCAATGATGACTTTGACTATTATATATATATATATACTAGATGATATTCCGTGCTATGCACGAGTTAGATAATATTTGTTTGTTTTATTTATTTTTTCATGGTTTGATTTGTATGTGTAAATTTATTAACTACCTAATTATATATATATATTGATATATTAAAAACAAATTTATAGTGATCACCAATATCTGTTGTACACGAAATATATTTTTTATT
>OVBA01001143.1:0-48479 GCA_900406435.1 Lepidium aucheri
TTATATATATTTATAGGCATATCTATGCCGTCCCCGTATCTATAAAATTTTGAGTTTTGCCGTTTTCCGTCCCGATTTCCGCTCTCGTTCCGTTCCCATTTCTGTTTTGACGCAACATAGCCTCTTTGTACCTCAAAAGCAGAGCTCTGGATATATTTCTCTATAATAAAGACAAATTATGCCAAGGACCTCTTCATAGTAGAACAAGCTAAAGTTTGATGTCAAATGGCAGAGGAAACTATAGTTTTATAGTTGATAGATAGTCAGCATGAGAGATCGGCATTTGGATACTCATTTGGGTTAACTTTGAATACCCATTAATTATAAGTCTCATTCAAGTTTAAATGGTTTAATCTTTTCTGGTACTGCTTGATTCTTGTAATTTGTAAAGGATGTGATTTTTTTTGTTATTTTAATCCAAATTACAAATATATTCAAATGTAAAATTCAAAAATTGTTAAATATCAAAAAATCAAATATGAAATAAGTTTTTTAGATATATAATTATATTTCACTTATTTTAACACCTATTCAGTTTTTGGTTGAGAGTTTATCTCGATTTTGTGCAAGATGAGACGCCATAAAATAGATAAAATCATAGCCATAAAAAAAACCAAGCAAGTGTTGATTGATACCTCTAATGAAGGAAGACGAAAACGACAGATCATGGAAAGGCCTACTCTTGACCCAAAAAGATACCCTAATTAAGCTTTCATGATTACGGATCTATATGATAATGAACCCTCTTAACCAAAGTTAACATTTACATAATTAATCTACCAACAATGTACAATTATATATACATATGTAATTCATGTAATACATCAACCTATATATTATGATAACTATTATAAATTAAGAAAAAACTTTATAGTGTAAGTTAACAATGGCCTAGACTTATAAGATAGGTGTTAATAAGGTATGGTTAGCAAATAGGTAATTTGAATTTGGTAACTGCAATATTAATATAAACTATACCATACAAATATATGAAATGATAGCCTGAAAATTTTCTAGTAAGAAATTTAACTTATATTTTTATTTTCTAAAGGGCATTTGTCAAATATTACATGTAAATTTTTTAATTTATAACTCATACAAAATTATAAGTTCAAACAAAAGAGAAAAGTGGGAATCTATATATAATATTATAAAATAATACGTTTATATTAAAAAGTCATACTATTTAGTTTAGCATTTGACAATTTCAGAATAACTAGACTCCAACACTGAACTATAAAAGCAATAGACTCCAGATCTAAATGACTAGATAGGCGAGAAAGATAATCTGCATTTGTGAGTGAAGAATACAAAATTAAAAATTGTTTAACTGTACAGCTTTTCACAAGTCCCTAATAAATTCATCTGCAATTCTCCCTAACTTGCTTTACTTAATGGTGAAAATAAAATTGAAATAGTTGTACTTTTTATTTATAATTCTTATATATTAAAACAAGAGACACTTTTGTTATAATTGTATTATAAAACTATAAAATAAACTTAATCTAAGGTTCATAACAACCTTTAAAAATAGGTTTAGTTACAGATTTTTATACCAAAATTTAAAGTTAATAGAAAAACTCTAAAAAACAAAAATTTAATAAAAATGTATCAATTATTATTCAGTTGTGGTAGAGATTTGGATTCGATTTTTCGGATACATAGATTTATGACACATTCTAATATTTTTTTGGGTTTGGTTTAATTAATTTGGTATTTTGGTTATTTAGTTTGAAACTTATTCATATATTTTTTATTTTTGGAAAGAGCTTGATTCGGTATAGATCGAGTTCGGGTTTGAATACTTTTTATATAGAAATTCAAAAAAAAATTAATAGAAAAACTCAAAAAATCTAAAATTTGGTTCTTGATTGTATTGGTTCGGGTTCGAGTTCAATGTTTTTGGATACATGAATTTAGGACTCATTTGAGTATTTTTTCAAGTTTGGTTTCTCAAATTTGGATCAATTGTGGTTTGGATTTTGGGCATCTAAAACAACATTTCAAAAACAATATTTCAAAATATCAACATGTGTTAAACAAATTAAATGAACATGGTTAAAAAACAATCAATTCTCGCGTTATAACGCGAGTATAATCCTAGTACATAGTTAAATTGAAAATAACCTAGGTTAAATAGTTAAATATTTGTATTTGCAGATTTTTTCACCAAATCTTCATTTCAAATATCTGTATTTGCATTTATTTTCACCTAAATTTTTCTATTTAATATTTTGTATTTTGAGTAATATGTATAGTTTGGGATTTTAAGTATAGATTGGTGAAAAAAAAATACATAAGCTTAATGCAAATCAAGGTGTATTAGTTGTCTCTAGAACGTCTTTAATTATTTATTTATCTAGGCCCCTTTTGTCGCTTCATACTTAACTAGACCTTGGCAATAATATGAACATATACAATATATAATATGTTATTCTGAAACAAATAAAACCATATTATATAGATATTAATGGACAGAGGGAGCCTTATAGACGAAGAAACGTCCCTCCACTCAAACCCTAAAAAGAGAATATAAGAACAAAATTATAAGATTTATATATACACACACATACACATATACAAATAATTAATGCATGAGAGTGGGAATAATATAAAAAAAGAAAAGAAAAAAAGCATAAGAACATGACCCATGTTTAAAAAAGCATTAATGTCGTAACTTTATCTTTGTGCTCTTCTATTCTATCATCTTCTTCTCTCTAAACTTGTGTATCTCTTCTCTCTTTCCCTTTTGGTTCTGTACTACTCTCTCTTCACATCTCTCTTTTTTACCCTTTGATTCTCCCACCATTTTTGTTCTTTTGAGTTTTAAAGATCCATAAAATTAACTTTATTAAAGACATAAGAACAAAGAGATCATTTAAAGGGAATTAGAAGAACCATGGTTTTTTCATCCGTCTCAAGCTTTTTAGATCCACCAATTAACTGGCCACAGGTTCGGATCTCTTCCATTATCTCTTTCTTTTACTTTCTTTTTTCTGTTGTTTCTACCTCTATTAAATTCTTTGTACATATTCTTATGTTAATAATTTTGATTCATTTTTCTAAAAGATATATTCCTATATTCTCATCTTCATTCATCTTTAGTCTCTTCTTGTTTTTCAAAGTTCCATAATATATATCATGGTATTTATTGCTTTTTAATCTCACCTATATATAGACAAAATACATACTAATAGGTTTCTTGAACTTAAAAAAAAAAACAAACAAACTAAGATTGAACTCTAGGTTCTGATCTTTCTCTCTTGTATTGTGTGATTAAATTCCTTTGGTTTTTTCAATATTTGCAGTCTACCCATTCGAATAGTCATCCAAATCATCCTCATCATCAGCTGCAAGAAAGAGGCCAACACCAAATACTCTCTCACCACTTCCCGCAAAACCCTAAACCTAATCACCACCATGCTGAAAACACTGTTGATCCAGCCAGTCTCAATGGCTCTACAGCTGAGAGAGCGAGGCTAGCTAAGAACTCTCAGCCGCAGGAGGGACCCCTAAAGTGTCCTCGATGTGACTCAGCCAATACCAAGTTCTGTTACTTTAACAACTACAACCTCACGCAGCCACGTCACTTCTGCAAGGCTTGTCGTCGTTACTGGACACGTGGTGGTGCCTTGAGGAACGTACCTGTCGGTGGAGGCTGTCGGAGAAACAAGAAGAGTAAATCTGGAAATTCCAAGTCTTCCTCCTCTTCACAGAGCAAGCAGTCAACGTCTATGGTCAACGCTCCAAGCCCTACTACTACTAATAACCTTCAGCACCAAACAAATGGCCAATTCCCATTTGTGCCCACTTTACAGAACCTCACTCAAATCGGTGGTATTGGTTTAAACTTAGCTGCCATTAATGGAAATCATGGTGGAAATGGTAACACTGGTTCAAGTTTCTTGAATGATTTAGGGTTTTTTCATGGAGCTAATAACACTTCAGGTCAGGTAATTGGTAACAACAACGAGAATAACATTATGACTTCTCTTGGATCAGCGAGCCCCTTTGCTTTGTTCGATAGAACCATGGGATTATATAATTTCCCAAACGAGGGCAATATGGGATTATCTTCTGTTGGAGCTACTAGGGTTTCTCAAACTGCTCCAGTGAAAATGGAAGAAGCCAATATGACTAATATAAACCGACCGGTTTTGGGTTTGACATCTCCAGGAAATCAATCAAATCAATATTGGTCAAGTTTGGGTCTCCCTGGTTCTTCTTCTAACGATCATCATCAACACCTAATGTGAGTGTTTCTTAGCTGCCGTCGATTGGATCATTCAAAAGATCGTTACAGATCCAATGCATGGAGAAAAAAACTAAAAGGTATATTAGAATCAGTTTGTTATAGTGGTCTGGGTGGTGCATATAGAATTAGGTCCGACAAAGAATTAGTTCGTATTGTGTGGTTATGATCATAAACTTGTTAGATGTGTGAGTTTCTGTCTGTCGAGTTTGTGTTTTGTTTTATTCCTATATTCTTCACTCGAATTTTTCATAAAATAATATACTAACTCATTTGTATGTTATATTTTAAATATGAATTTTCGGCGTGAGAACCAATCAGCATTATTACAGTAAGGATTTTTTGTTATAATTCATTGCTTTGTATTTATTATATTTTGTATAAAAAATAATTGAACGGGACCAATAGGATGATTCATAAAGTAAAAGAGAGTAAAAGACTGACGAATTTAATCATACAATTCCGTGTTTCTCTAAAGATAGTAAAGTTTTGAAATTACCATAAAGCTAAATATTTCTCACATTTTAAGATGCTTTATTCTTTTTCTTTTTCAGTCTCTTAATAAAGATCTGTGCATATGAAGATGCATCTTATACGTACCACGTTTTAATCTTTCACTTTCCAGTATTAATATTCCGTACATTAATCAAAGCTCTTCTTTACTTTTTCTTTATTTTTCTTAAAAGATTCTAATTAACATGCAACCCTTACTTTTTTTACATGTAAATAAGGTAAATCTTGGATTTATTTGACATTAATATATACTCGAAATGTATGTATTTATGGGTTATTGGGTTATTTTAATATAAAAGTTTTTTTTACATCATTATACAATATTTCAACTGTTGCTAATTTCTATAGATAATTAATAACTTTTCGTGTCAGAAACTTTTATGTTAAGATACTTTATTAAAAGAACAAATCTGTTTATCTTAAAATATAGTGCTATGTATTTACGTATCTCCAAAACTTGTATAAGTCGTAATATTTATCCTTCAGTCTCAAAATGGAATATGATTTGCAACAACTAATTCAACTAAGAATTACATTTTTATTAAGAACTTTTTTTCTACAAAAGACAATCCTAATAATCGAGTAGTTGACAAACCTATCGATCTAAAAACAACTTTAAAATCTGATAACCTAGAACCAAAACAGTTAATGAGATTCTACTAAACTTTAATGCCTAAGTTCGTGAGAGTCTCGGCTTACAATTGAGATCTTCTTCTTGATAAGCCTTATCGCATATTTGAATTTTGTATCTCAAACACTTCCCCGAACCACGTGCTTCTCTCTTATTATCAGCAGGTCCAAGTCACGTGACATCCAATCTCTTCAGTCTCCCCCTTTTTGACTTGAGGTGATAACTAAGCTCAAAACCTGTTATTCTCAAACACTTGACAGAACTTGTTGTTTCTAACAACAGTTTGATAATTAGAAGCGAAACAGAGATAACATTCTAATCAGATAAACCATGAATCCGGATTCAAATTACAATCCAAAAAGATGTAAAATGTGTTACCAAACAGACGATAACAAAGGATTAAAGGACTAAGTGTTTTATCACCCGAAACAACAAAGAAATGCCACAGATTGGCAAAAAATATAGAGCTAAACAGTAGCTCTCCCCCTAAATCATTTCTCTCCCTCAATCAGACAAATCAACATACTCTTGATCCGACTCCTAAAGCTTTACTCCCCCTGCTTAATATCACACAAGTCAAAAATTGTTCCATTATCAACGAACATGTTAAGAAAAAACTAACCTTTGAGTATATTCTCGCATAAATGTGTGATTTCTTCAGACATCACAAGAATCATTTCCAGCAGCTCCTTGATTGTATACAATTCCTCCGTCACTGATGCCTTCACTTTCCCTTTCTGCTTCTTGGCTTTGGACTTCTCACTTGGTACAGAGTTAATAGCAATTGGTACTTCATGTTGATTCGCAAGCAGACGGGTAAGAAGCGATGGATATGGCAAGTATAGCTTCGACTTGGAGTCTTTTGATGAAGCTGCTACCTTCTTAATCTGGCTAAAGATAACTTTTCCCATATTCAACGGGGTTCTGGTTCCAATCTTGTATGCAAGCTGTAACCTCAATACACTGACATACCCTTCATTTGATGTTGGAAGCCAATTAGTACAGCAGAACGTGTACAGTTGAGAGTAGAGCTTCTCCAGATGAGCCTTCTTTACTCTGTTGAGATTCTTGATTACCCATCCTGTTACTGTCTCTGCTATTTCTTCAGACAAAACACCTTTAAGCTTCTGTGGATTCGATCGATCAACCACATCTGGTGAACCTAACACCTCATTGATTTTCTCAGCCGAGATCACATACTTATAACCCCTCAGAAATACGGTCCAAGACTCACTTTCTTGCTCATAATACGGCATATTTGCCCAAAGTTCAAATAGAACATCAGTTGAGTAATCTACCACAGTATCTAAAGACTCAAACAATCCTACATCCTTGAGTAACTAGACTAATTCTGATTCCTGATCATCAAATGTATAAGCATGCTCCACTATGAATTGTTCGCTTGAGAAAGAATAAAGCTTATACCTGCGATAAGCATCTTCAGAGCTGAAGACTTCTGATCGTACTCTTCAACCGTCGATTGAGTTGACGCCTCTGTTTTGGTCATGCGGCGAGTCCTACGATTCACCGAACTAGTGTTTTCATCCAAGCGATGCTTGCGATTTGTTTGTAACTCAATAACCTTAGATACAGAGGCTTTAGAAACTGGAATTACCTCGACTTCTTCCTCAACTCTGGACAGTGCATTCACCTGGGTTTCCGGTGTTACGAAAGTGAATTCTGGAACACTAACAGCACTTTCTTGATTCAGCCTTGCTTCAGTGTTCTTGAATTCTTTTTCTATTTCACGAATCGGTGACTTTGCTCTTTGGATTCAAGATGGTGAGTCAGCAATCATCTTCGAAGACTCTTCGATTTTCTCTTCATACTTTTTGACATTTGCATGTGACGTTTCGTCTTCACACATCGGAGATTGAGAAATCTTCCTGAACTCATAACTCTTTCTATTTTCCTCTGCATCGATTTCCATCTACGGTTGCTCCAGTTCTTGAATCGTTTCTCTCTGCACCACCCTCGATGGAAGACGCAACCCCCTGTGTTGATAAACCACCATTGCTCCCTCCTGGTTTGTCACATACTGGATGATATCTCTCAGTGCAAATCCAACCGTCGACATCTCTTGACTCTTTTCCCTTGACAACTTCCGATCTCTACTTAGAAACCCTAGCACCCGCAGTTGACTGTTGCGCTTTCCCTTCACCCAACTTGTTCTATTTATCTCGGCACAACTTCTTCTTAAATGAATGGGCCTGGATTTTGCACAAACAAGGCTTTTTCTCTAATTCTTTTGAATTGAGAGGTTAATGCATACATGGACTAGAGTTAAATCAACATACCGACTCATATCAAACACTTGATAAAATTTAATTTGTTCTCTACATTCATTATCTTGAGGGACCCAGATTAAACTCAACCCTATGAGCACAGAGATTTAAGTTCATTATAAATTCAACTTAACCAGATTCACATTCTTTTTCAAAACAAATTGATCACATTTATGAATTAAGTCTTACCTCTGCACAAACAGACCTTTTCGAAGAGACCCAAATTCTGAGACTACCCAGCAAGACTTCTTACTTTGTGAGACGTATGATCAAGATTAAGATGTAATGGAGACTTTCACACTATCATGTCTTTATCACTTTGTTTAGCAGCATCTTGAAAGACCAAACAGATCAGGCAGCTGGAATTTCCTTTGGAGAGTCACCCTTTTTTTTATTATTATTTCAATATGAGTATCCACACATAGATCATTGCATTTTAATGTACAGAAAGCATGAGTATCACTTGACTTCTCAACTCAAAGCTTTCACAAAACTCACTGGTCTTTGACAAAGTGTTGTATCAAAGCATCACTTGACTTCTCAGCATACTGATACAATAGCTCTCCTTAGCTCTTTGACCTCTCTTTCCTAACATTTGAAAGCTCAATGTACTACCATCCATTGTGACGGCATGATGGGCAGCTATTTTCCATTAGCTTGATCAATCTTGATATTTGTCTGCCGTTTTTCAGGTGTCTGCCTTCTTGTCTCAGATTCAAGTCCTTACACGAAATCTGCTCTACAAACACCTTTCCAATTACAATTAGCATTCACAAACTCCAATCGCAGTTCTTAATTGAATAAAACGATTGAAAGATAGAGGCTTAGTAAATAAGTCAGCTAATTGATATTCAGTGCTCACATGATCAAATTTAACCAGTTTCTCCTCAACAAGTTCTCGAATAAAATGATGAAGTGTGTCTATGTGTTTGGTTTGAGAGTGTTGAACTGGATTTTAGCAATACAAATAGCACTTTGATTATCACAATACACAAGTAAGTTTCAGTAGACATACCATAATCAGTAGCCATTTGCTTTATCCAAAAAAGTTGAGTACAGCAACTACCTATTGCAATGTACTCTGCTTCTAATGTGGACAAGGATACACAGTTTTGTTTTTTGCTAAACCATGCGATCAAGTTCTTTCCCATGAAGAAACATCCTCCGCTAGTGCTCTTTCGATCATCTACACTCCCGGCCTAGTTAGCATCACAGTAACCTGTAAGACTCACAGTAGTATCTTTAGTGAAAAAAATACCAAATTTGTAAGTGCCATTCACATACTTGAGTATTTTCTTGGCTGCCGTCAGATGACTTTCTTTTAGTTTAGCCTGATATCTTGCACAAAGACCAACATACAAACTTAAGTCTGGTCGACTCGCTGTAAGGTACAACAGACCACCGATTAAGCTCCTGTATGCAGTTGCATCAATTGGTTTTCCCAATTCATCTCTTGACAATTTTTCGTTCGACCCCATGGGTGTTCTGGCAACTTTGCTATTCTCCATTCCAAACTTCTTAATCAGATTTTTGGCATAAGTGCTTTGATTCACAAAAATACCTTCAGATGTCTGTTTAAATTGAAGACCCAAGAAGTAGGTAAGCTCTCCATTCATACTCATTTCAAACTCTCGAGTCATCACTTCAACAAATTTGTAAACCATCGATTATTGAGTTAAACCAAAAACAATATCATTAACATAGATCTATACGACTATAAACCCTTCATCATTGTTTAGTGTAAAAAGAGTTTTGTCAACACTGCCTCTCTCATACTGATTATCAACCAGAAATGTAGCAAACCGATCATACCATGCTCGAGGAGCCTGGTTAAGACCATACATGGCTTTGTTTAGCTTGTATACATGATTAGGATGCTTGGAGTCCTCAAACCCCTTTGGCTGTTCAACATACACCTCCTCTTGTAAGTTGCCATTTAGAAATGCACTCTTGACATCCATCTGGTACAATTTAAAACTCATTTTGCAAGCCATTCCAAACAGAAAACGAACTGATTCCAATCGAGCCACTAGTGCAAATGTCTCTTCAAAATTAACTCCTTCCACTTGTGAATACTCTTGTGCCACCAGTCGAGACTTGTTTCTGACAACATTTCCATCTTTATGAATCTTGTTAAAAATCCACTTTGTCCCAACTACATTGAAATTATTAGGTCGTGGTACCAGCACCCACATATCCAGTCTTGAGAAATTAGAAAGTTCTTCTTGCATTGATGAAATCCATAAGTCATCTTGCAAAGCTTCTTTGTATGTCTTTGGCTCCAGTTTAGAGACAAAACATGCATGTTCAACTATGTCAACAACACCTTGATGTTGGTTCATGAAGGCTACAAAGCTTGTGACCGTACTTCCAGCCAACTGCTTGAAATCGATCTGCTTTCCGCGTGTAACTCTTCCCCCCTGAATCTCTCCTATAACATCTGTGGATGAGTGATTCTTGTGTACTTGAGCCTATGTAGTTGGTGTTGAGCTCATTTCTTGAGTCTGTGATTCTGTATCAGACTCTTGATTGTCATCATTGTGGTCATCAAGTGGTTGAAAAGATAAGCGAAATGTAGATGAATCATCAAATACAACACTCATAGTTTCTTGAACCATGGACGTCCTTTTGTTGTAAACTCGAAATGATGTGCTTGATCCTGAGTACCCAAGAAACAGTCCTTCATCACTACGAGAGTCAAATTTTCCCAGATGGTCCTTATCATTGAGAATATAACACACACATCCGAACACATGAAAGTAGTAAACTGTAGGTGTTTTTCCTCTCCATAACTCGTAGGACGTTTTGGTGGTTCCTTTTCGAATATACACCTTATTGATGATGTAGCATGCTGTGTTAACTGCTTCAGCCCAAAACGATTTAGGTTCATTACTTCCATGCAACATTGCTCTGGCTATTTCTTGCAAAGTTCTGTTTTTCCTCTTAACTACTCCATTATGTTGAGGTGTCCTTGGAGCCAAAAACTGATGTGCAATTCCTTGTTCTGAGCAAAATCTCTTGAAAACGTCATTTTCGAATTCCTCCATGATCACTGTGATAATGTTTAATTCCTTCTCGTTCATTTTTCAACTTAAGTGCTAGAATTCGAAAACTTTCAAATGTATCACTCTTTTCTCGAAGAAATCTAACCCATGTGTACCGACTATAATCATTCGACAACCACCAGAATGTACCTTTTTCCTGCCAAACTTTCAACCTGAATAGGACCCATCAAGTCCATATGCACGAGTTTAAGTACATTCTTTGATCGGACATCTAGCACGGACTTATGTTGAGTTTTTACTTGTTTTCCCGAACTACACAGACCATAAACAAAATCACAATTTCCTTTAAGCTTAGGCAAACCTATGATGATTTCCTTTGAAGATAATTCAGCCATTGTCTTAAAATTTATATGACCTAGTCTTTGATGCCATATTTGAGTCTCATTCTCTGATCTAGAAGTCATACGCTGTGTTCGTGGAACCCACATATAACAATCATTTGCAGTTCTCACACCTTCCAGATGAACTGCTTCTTGATTATCAACCGCTTGACATGTTGACCTTGTAAATGTAACATCTAGTCCTGTATCACAGAGTTGACTTATGCTAATCAGATTTGCCTTTAATCCATCAACTAAGTATACATCAGTCAATTGCAGATACATTGCACTAGCAGTCTGTCCTTTGGCACGAATTTTTCCTTTAGCTCCATCACCAAATGTTACTCTGCCAGCTTTAACACTTTCAAGCTCTTGCAATGTCCCTTCTTCTCCTGTCATATGCTTCGAGCAATCACTCTCAAAATACCACGTCCTTTTTCTTGTCTTGCCATCCAATTGACTTTCAGCAGTAAACGCAACCCTACTGTAAAGATCCATCTTTTTGACCCACATTTGTTTCCTATTATTTCCATTATAGGCAAACTTCTGTTGTCTCCATATTTGCTGAAATCGTTGATGAAATCGAAAGCATTGAAATTTCATGTGACCTTGTTTTCCACAGTACCAGCAACTAAAATTCTTCTTCCATCATGTCTGATTATGATCAGGCTTCTGTTTCTTTCACCCTAGACCCGATCTTGATTGTGACATCTTTGTTTGCTGATCATGATCTTCTTTTTGAGTCTTGTCGACTCCAGTGGAGCTATTCGATGCACGAACGAACTTTATTTTACTTACAGTTGCGCCTTTGTATCCAAGACCATAGCTTTTCTTGTCTGTTCTTCCCACAGTGAGTAGATAGTCAAGATCCTTGGTTCCTTTTGACAGCATCTTTATTTGCTTCATTTGTTTAAACAAACGTCTTTCAAGTTCAGAGTTCTTGGTCTTAGTATCAGCCAGTTCCTTCTCTGCATTAGCCAATTGATTCATAATCAACTGTTTCTCTGATCTCAATCGAGTGTTTTCTTCCTTTGTGTCGACAAGAGATTCCACCAAGAGTTTGATTTGATCGTCAGGAGCGATATCGAGTTCATCTTCAGAATCTGTTTCTACCATATCTTTTTCAGACTCGTTCAAGATTGATAGATCATTCCCTTGATCACTATCAACTGTTTGATTTTCCTGATTAACAATCGTTTGAACCACTGTTTGTTTGGTACTATCATCCTCTTGTTCTTCTAGGTCCACAATACCGAGTCGAGCTACAAAATGATTCAAAATGTCCCCATCATTATCACTGTCACTGTCAGATTCACTCATTGATGCGATAGCAGATTTTCCACTCATTCGAGAGATGCATTCATTCTTGGTGTGCCCATATCCTTTACATTCGTAACACTGAATAGTCATATTCCTTTTGACTGTGGGACATTCAGTCTTAAAATGTCCATACCCTTGACATTCAAGACACTGTTTGTCAGCTTTGTAATTGTCCTTGTCTGAAGAAACTTTGGTAGATGCTTGAAATTCTCGTCTCTGTCCTCTCTCAGCTTTTCTCAAGAACCATTTGACAATTAGTCCAACTTTTTCTTCCAGGTTTTCAGACAACTCTTTCTCGCCCGTCTTTTTTTCAGATACAAGAGCCACACTCTTTCCTTTGCTTGTCATTTTAGGCGTTACCTGCAATTCATACGCTTGTATCATTCCCACCACTTGATCAAATTTTAGTGTATCCGAGTTTGAGATACTTCAAGTGCTGATCTGTGTCCATGAAACTTTGCTGGAAGACACCTTAGAAATTTGTTGACCAATTTCTTATCTTTGTACGTCTTTCCTAGGATAAGAGCTTCATGTGCAAGAGATGACAGCTTACTGCTGAAATCAGCAATGGATTCATCCTCTCCCATGGTCAAGTTTTCAAACTGAGATGCAAGGATATCGATACGAGTCCGTTTAACACTGCTAGTTCCTTCAAACCCAACTTGAAGTATGTTCCACGCTTCTTTAGCACTAGTACATCCTTGTACTCTCTTAAACTGATTGTTGTGTAGTGAGCTGAATATTGCAGACAAGGCCTTTGAGTTCCACTTAGCATCAGATTTTTCTTCAGCTGTCCACAGTTTTCTGGGTTTGGGTTTGGGGTTTCCATCTTCATCCTTGATCATAGGCAGTTCCCAACCTTCCTCAACAGCAAGCCAAGCATCTGAATTTATTCCCTGAATATTATGTGTCATCTGAACTTTCCAATGTCCATAATTGTCTGGATCTAGTTTTAGAGTTTTTGCAACCACAACAAGTTGTTGTTGCAAATTTTCTATTTTGTTCTCCAAGATCTAACACCTGAAACAATTAACAAAGTTATGCGGCGAACCGCTCTGATACCAATTGAAAATAGAATATGATTTGCAACAACTAATTCAACAAAAAATTACGTTTTTATTAAGAACTTGTTTTCTACAAAAGACAATCCTAATAATTGCGTAGTTGACAAACCTATCGATCTAAAAACAAGTTTAAAATCTGATAACCTAGAACCAAAAAAATTAACGAGATTCTACTAAACTTCAATGCCTAAGTTCGTGAGAGTCTCGGCTTACAATTGAGATCCCTTTTATACTCAAGGGCTCATTAGTTAGTTTTCTGATTTTTTGAAACCTAACTAAATCTTCTCTAAATCCTTCTTATCAAGATCTTCTTCTTTATAAACCTTATCACATATTTGAATTTTGTATCTCAAACACTTCCCCGAACCACGTGCTTTTCTCTTATTATCAGCAGGTCCAAGTCATGTGACATCCAACATCTTCACAGTCATGTGTCTTACAAGGCCAATACCGATCACCGTCAACAATTGACCACCGTCGCTCTCTAAGTACTACTCTCAATGTGTTCATTCTATATAAAAATATGCTTTCTCCGGATTCTAAATCAAATTCTACATCTATTCGGAGCTACATTAGATAGTACTGACGGAGTTGTATCTTGGGCTAGTCCGGTTTCCACCTAATCGATTCCTTGAGACCTTCTGGTCGTCATATATAGAGTTTCTGATCCATTGCTTAGTCCTCTTACTTCCATTATATCTTACATGATCTTTGACTATACTCTTCACTCAATATCTAACAGCGTTAGATCGCATTTTCTCTTTAATTACCACCTCTTTTTTGAGTTCTCTTTGTAATGTCTCCCTTAGAAAAGTTCTTGCAAATACTTACTTGGACTTTAACATTGTTTTATAGCTCTATATCTTCTTCAGAAATCTATTCAAGAACTCAATTATTGCTAAGATGCTAGATTGATATACATTAGTTAATTGTCTTAACTCAATGACTGTAAGCATTTCAGGCAAAGTAAATCCATTTAAAATCAGCAAGAACAATCAAAATGTTTTCTTATAAAGAAGAAATGAGGGACATATGGTGTAAATGGTAACTGTAAAATTGTGCTGAATGTACAACATTGCAGAATTTTTTTATACGGAATCTTGCGGAATTAGTTAAAATCAAATGATAACAACTGAATTTTGCTGAATGTAGAATATGGCAGAATTCTTTTTATCAAGAATTAGATCGACAAGAACCTATACATAGGCAAAGCTCATCCAAAATTTTTTTTAATCTATCTCATATAGTTAGGAGGGGTCGAACCTTTAATCTTAAAAAACAAAATCCAAATATGAGCCTAATCAATACTCATATGGGTATCCAAAAACGTAAATATAATTATATACTTAAAATTTATTATTTCTAATTAAAAGTTTTATTTAAATATTTAAAATTATAATTACAAATTTGAACAGATTACTTATTTTGACTAAAATAACAAAATATTCTAAATTTTAATTAAAATTTGATTACGTAATATGTGAACAAATAAGATATGTAAGTACAAAATAAAAAGGAAAAAAATTGAAATGAGAAAAAGATAGTACCTTATCGTGCATAAGAAATAAAACAAAGAATTGATGGGAAAAAAGGAAGAAAAAAAGAAAAAAATTATGAAAAAAGCAAAAAATCTACATGTTCAATGGTACTAGCTTAATATGTGGAATAAAATTTATGTAAAATTTAGATAAAAGAAATTGAGGGGAAAAAAGTAATCAAAGAAAATTAATATAAATATGAGTATAAGTTATTGAGTAGGTCCTAAATTTTTTGAGGTCTCATACTTAAACTCTTATCAGATACACGTTCAAAAAGTATTTTGAAAGTGTTTAGAGTAATTTGTTTTAAAGCTCTGGAAATTACTTCACTTGGCAGAAAACACTGATGATCCAAAAGTGAGAAGTGATGTTAAGTGAAACACATGAAATTTGTCGATTTGAGTTCTTGTTTGGTATGATTATATGGTATGATATTTTGTTTGTGGTTCCAACAATAAGCAAGTAGCTACAGTTTGAAGATATTGATATCAGTGATGCAATTTCTCAACTAAAAGAGTTAGTTTCTTTTTTTCTAAAACCATAGAGAAGATGGTTTTCAAGAAACAAAAGGTGAAGCCTTAAAATTTGATGTTGCAATGGATATTGAACCTATATTTCAGAAGAAGAGCAAGTGCCTTATACAAAGAAAAACACATTCTGATTAAGAGCCCCAAGAAGTGATGATGCTAACCCTGATCTACGCTTGGAAGAGGATTTCAGAGTTAATTATCCATCAAATTCGTTGATCAAGCTTTGGTTTATTTATATACAAGGTTATGACAATTTCTAGAGTATGAATGTATTTTTGAAATTTTTATCAGTCCAGAGAAGTTAACTTCAGCAAGTGATGATAGTTTGAAGACATTATGTACTAAACTTGAAACTTTTCTTATGCATGAATAAATTTTAGATATTGATGGGAAAGATTTATTTTTGGAAATCAAAGTTTTTGGAAAATTTCTATACCCAATCTTTAAAGAAAACTGAGAGAACGAATTGATGGGAGATAAAGAAGTAGCACAACTAAGTAATTTAGTTTTCACCTCGTTAAATCGATCATCAAACTCTTGAAGCTGCAAATCCAAAACAGTATATAATAAATTGATCTTGTAGTGATGCACATTTGTAAATCCTGATTTTTTTCTTGGTTTCCTTGAGTCAAAGAAATCATCCTCCATGTCTAGCTGTTCAATATCATGTTTCTCACAAAAAGTTGAAACTTTAAGCATGAGAGAATTCCATATTATCATCCCTAAACTTTTGCATTTGTCTCTTAGTTGAATGAACCAATGACATAGCATTCATAATATCTTAATCTCTCTTTTGCAGAGCCATGGACAAGCTATATGTGACTCATAATAGATGCATCATTATGTGCAAGTAGAATACTATGTGCTTGGCGTCTTTTCGTATCTTCTATGCCTTTATTCTCAACACACTCAAGCACTTTGACAATAGAAGAAAACAACTCAACCAAACGCAATAGAGTTTTATAATGAGAACCTCAACGAGTATTTTTTGGTCTTTTAAGAGAAACTTCTTGATTTAACCGTTTTCCAGTATTGAGTTCACCATCTTCAATTTCTTTCTCAATAGTTTCTCTATAACTATTTTAAAGCATATCTTTCATTTTGCATGAAGCTTCCACCATATTCAAAAATTAAGAAATCAAATCAAAAAAATCTCCAATATCAAAATGCTTCTTGGCAAATGCCACAACAACCTATTGAAGTTGATGAGCAAAGCAATGAACATAATATGCTGATGAATTTTCCTTTGAGATTGTCATATCCTTGTCCTCTAACTCTTTTAATACTCAATCCATTTTTAGCAAACAAAGAATCAATAGCAGATTTCAAAGATGTTGAAGATGTCTCATGAGTAATATTGATTCATCTTTCTTTGATTAGCCCCTTCTTATCAACAAACCAAGACACCACTGCCATTTGTTCTTTATAAGAAACACCAACTGACTCATCTACCAACAAACCAAATACAGCATGGTCAATTTCCTCCATCATACACTTGACTAGTTCTTCTACAAAACAATGCACAATGTTTTTTTGAATCTTTGGAGACGTCATCTGATTGTTTCCAGGAACATTTTCAAAGACAACTTTACTCACAACTTTGTTTTGTTCAGCTGTTATTTCAAGAGCTCCACAAAATTTCCCTTATTAGCAGATTCTTCTTTCTCATCATTACCGCAGAAAGCTAATCCTTGTCTCAATAAGTATGTAGAAGCATCAGTCAAAGCATTAAGGCAAATGTGATACTCAGTCTTTGTAATATCATCTTGTTTATGCAAATTATGATTGATTGCCTGAACTTGTTTCATCAAGTTTTCACACTTCATGATTGCATTGTTATGAAAATTATTAACACCTCCCACATGCTTTGAAATTTTGTGGAACTTATTCTAGCTAGAAATCCCTTTAGTAATCCACGCATCATTTTTTGCACCTTGCCAACATTATCTCTGAACAAGTAACATCATAAGCAAAAAGCAGCATTTTTCTTCACATTGTACTCTAACCAAGTACGTAATGATCAAACCAAGAAAGGTTAAAGCTTCTCAGTATGCCTCTTATTAATGTTTGTTTAAACATATGACCATGAGGTTGGCAAGGACCTCTCAACAGATATACACAAATTACTTTATTTTGTTGATTGAGATTATATTGAGAGATATGTTCTTGTCAGCAGGATCCCATGACAGATTATCTTAATCACTTTGTGTTGACGATGGAGCTTTTCTTTTTAAAAATTTTCCATAAATATGCCTGCAAATAATAACAAAAGTAGTAGTATTATTAAAATTATAAGTTCAAATTGAAATAAGAGATAAAATGGAACGTGAGCACTCTTTGATGGACACAAAGACTTAAACTACTGAAGAAGACTTACACTTTATTTCCATCAGATAGAGAAATCAATTCAAAAACATATACATGATTTATTAACACTCTTTGAAATATTATTGTTACATAAAAACTAATTTGATCAAAGTGCAACAATTCAAACATTTAATTCTTCAAATTAGATTAAATAGATTAATCAATTATGAAAAGTGAAAAGAAGTGATTCAAAATCATTAAAACCACAAATTAAAATCTAACTTTGCACATACTAGATGCAAATACGTAAGGGTGAAATAGAGTTTGATAGTTCCCTTTGTATATATATATAAGAATATAGAATAAAGAAGAAGAAGAGATTGTTAAAAAAATTAGGTTAATCGTCATTCAGAAAAGCTTGGGCCACTTAAATTTATTAGTTATTAGATTAAACAGATAATATTGAATTTTTTAATAATTATTATATATAAGAGAAAATGAAATTTTCCAAAACCTTAGCGGTTGACGATCCAGATCTCCCTCAAAAATATCATATAGCACCATTTAAATTTTCTCCTCTACAGAACTTGTAAACATAGTTCCCCCTCCACAAAACTTTGAAGATGTATTTTCCCATAGATATCGTACCATGGTTCAAATCAAGTAAACCGATACTAAACCATTATGTGGGAATTCAAACCGTATAAATACCCCAACTAAAAATCAGACCTGTTTTCTTATCCCAAATTTCTCATGTCTCGAACCCTAATTTCCAGGAAACTCCATCGTCATATACATTTATGTATAATGTTTCACAATGAGCAATACAAGATCAACGAGCTTGAAATTTTTTCTTGAATTTAAGGAACAATTTTCTATTATTATGAGGTGATCCACATCTCTCTGTCTCTTATTCACTCAAGCCGTAGATCTCTTTTACTCTATTTTTATCTGAACTCGTGTTTCTCTGTTATTTGATTCGATTACTCTGTTACTTGATTCATTACTTTTTTTTCGCAAGCAATCATTAACGATCGTCAGAATGGAAGATTAAGAGGATTCAGATTCATAAAGTTCAAGGATGAAAAATCCATGAAAGACGGTATTGAAGGAATAAACGGACAAGAGCTTGATGGCAGCAGCATCACTGTTGATGAAGCTCAGTCAAGAGAAAATGGTGGCGGAAGCAGCTGTGGTGGTGGTGTTAGCCGCAACTGATTCTTCATTGATATGATCTAGCAGCATAATTTGAAGCATGTAGATTCTTAACATTCTTGAGTTCTTTCTTCAATTCTTCTTTTCTGTTCTTAAATGCCTCGATCTCTGTCTCAATAGGCTGTAATTTCTTAGTTGCTTCATTAGCCCTCTTATTAACTTTTTTGAGTTCATCAAGTGCTTTGGCTTTTTATTTTCTGTTTGGATTGTAGCAATTTGTGATTAGGTATTTGATAACTGAAAAAAAGTAAATGAGGTGATTTATTGATTCTGATGAACTCTTGTTGTCCTAGAACTTAACGAGTCGCTGGTGTTGGAGAAACTCTTTGATTTGTTTAGGTTCAAAATGGGTTAATGTAGATTAGGTTTAGGTTAGAGTAATATTTTGAATTGGGTTATTTTTGGTTTAATATTGGATTACGAATCAATATTGCGTAATTTTGGTTAATTAGTTATACTAAACCAACACTAATTTAATTTGATATGGAAATAAGTTTATAACTTCTATAGAGAGGGAAATATGTTTTCAAAGTTCTGTGGAGAAGGAAATATGTTTTCAAGTTCTATAGAGGGTAAACTTACACAGGGTATAGTTCTGTGTGAAAATGGTGCTATATGATATTTTCTGAGAAGAATCTGGATCTCAACCCAAGTTTAGCATCCGATAGTTAGGATACAGGCTCTTAATGGACTGTAAATTTTTTTAATTAAACAAAGTTGTTGAACTTCAATTTATTGGGTGTCAATACAAAATAGATAAACTTTATTTTATATAAGATCACAAATTGATTATATAAAAAAAATTTTTTCCAAATATTTAGGGTGTGAGATGAACTCCATCTGTATGAGTGGATCCACCGATGAAGGGCGTTCGTTCTTTTAGTGCTTAAATATATGTGAAGAAAACATTATCACTGGCCCATCTATCTTTGACGGTAAGTGATATGTTCAAACTTTAAAAATTGATAAAACTAAAAGAAAAATAAAAGAACTTAGCTCAAACAGTCTTGAGCCAGAAGAAGAATGGGGCAAGCTTCAAGGATTTCTAAATGAATTTTCTTTTAAAATGACTGTTAAGAGCATCTCCAATGCTTAGAGACTGAATGAGTTTTTTTTGGTATAATATATATATATATATTTGTATAAGTTAGTCTAAGAAATATATACTAATTTTTGTCTCTATTAATGAGAGATTCACTAAGTCTCTCATCAATATAATATTAGTAATTTTGCAAAAATTTTAATATACCATTTTTATTTATGACTAACTAAAGATACTATTTTAAATCTATTTTTAAATATACCAAATTTTATCTTATTTATCAAGTTTAATAATTTAAAATGTTTTATAAAGATTTATATGATTTTAAGGTTTAAATAACTGTTCGATAATATATTTTAAATTTAAGAATTTCTAATTAATATATTTTATAAATATCAACATAATGTTAATAGATAACTTAAACTCATGTATAATAGATCTTGTTAGAAAAGTAATTTTATTTTATAAATTTTTTTTAAAAAGCAACAATATATAAATGATTTTATTTCGCCCAAGTAAAAAACATAAATGATTTTATTAGGTGGACTTGGATTTCGCAGATTGCAAGAATATAACCAAGTCCTTTGATTAATATCTTGTGGAAAATTATTCAGCGACCAGATTTATCAGTACACCAAGTACTCCTATCTCGCTATAGACCACGAATATTGCTAATTACCACCACTAGTAAAAATCAAGTTTGTTATGGATAGAAATCTCTCTTATATGGGCATGAATTTCTTTTACGTGGGATTCAAGGACTCGTTGGAGATGGTCATTCCCTATTATTAAGTAAGGATAAATGGTTATTCATATCACATCCACGATCTCCGCAAGCTTTCCTGATTTTAAGCCCCTTGCTTAATGTGACTCATTTAATGAATTCGCACATAAATCAATAGGATATCTAAGATTTAAAATTATGTTCATCCTGATGTCTGACGTTATATGCAGAAGATATATTTTTCCTTGAAACCTATGACTGATTCTTTAATCTAGTCTTTTACAAAGGGTGGAGTATATTCTGTCAAGTCGGGCTATCGAGTAGCTATAGATTAAGATCAAAGTCTTCAGCTGTCATTGTCCTTTCGTCCAATATTGCTAACATGTGGTAATTACCAATAGCTCCAAATTAAAACATTTTCTATGACGTTTTTATTCTAATACTTTGGCTATTGATGACCTTCTCTACCATTGACGGATTCCTGGTCCTTTAGACTGTCTTTGATGTTGTGATGGGATTGAAACTTTGGATTATCTATTTTTTACATGCCCATGTGCTTAGGCTGTTTGGAGGCTTGCCTTGATACCACTTGGAAATCTTACTTATACTATCACTAGTTTACATGATAAATTCACCCATCTACTTTCTATTTTTGAATCATCCCAGTTAGAGATGCGATGGTGAATATTTCTATTTTGGATGTTATGGGGTGTGGAAGTCACGTAATGCTCTATATTTTAATCAACAACATTGTACTATACATCATATGTAGTTCAATGAGCTTTTGATACCACTTCAAAATGGATTTCAACAGCTCTCACCACTAGTCATGTACGTTTAGGGCTCTCTGCTCCTCCTCAACAGTGACATGTGCTTTGGAGACAACCTCCACAAGGCTGACTCAATTGCTGAAAGTACAATAATAGAGTAGTAACACTAGATGTGGAATAGACACATAAATTTTTTTGAAGCCTTTGTATTTAGAATGAAATAAACAAGGTACAATTATGTTTACTTAGATTTACACTAAACCTACCTTGGTTCAATATTGGCTTATCTTAAATTATCTAAAGCTCACACAACACTATAAACTTGTAGCTGCTGTAACTCTCTCTGTATCACTCACCGAGAACATCTTAACCTTGAACTCTCTATTTTTCTTCTTAGAAAGCTTAATTTTTCTTTGATTGCAAAGCACTACTTAAATAATCTCAGCTCATCTAAATTTTCCCTTTGGTCTTGATAAAATCTCCAAAACACTCTGCACTAGGTCCCGGATGCAGAGCCACTAGAGTTTACCCCTTGCTTCCCTCCTGTTCTATTGCTGTAGAACACATCTGGGTCGGGTCAGCTCTTCCTTTCCTTATGCAGCCATCTCTTGTCTTTTTATTTTTGTGCAAGTTCTTTTTTGCACACAAAGCTTTTATCCTAGCGAATGGTGTGTCACAAAACCATCACCACTTCAAGCAAACCTTGCCTTGTCAGCTCCTTTGCACAAGTCACGTACTTTTTCATTCTCCCCCTTTGTATCTGAATGTGTTAACTCAAGCTTTCTATAAAACAGAACTCAAACAAGCACAGAGTACACAACAATATAACACAACAAGTTGAAACATAGAATTCAACTAAAGATTAAAAACATATGAGTTTCAATATTATGTGCAAAAACCATTAATTTACCAAATTCCAACAACCATCAAATTCCAAAAGTACAGACCTAAACAACTAGATAGATATTAACAAAAGAAAAAGACACAACAATTTCATCTCCAATTTAGCAGATAGGTTTTCAGAGTCAGCTGCTTCTTCACCAGGTCCTAATTCTCCCCCTGCTTGAGTGCACAGTCAGAGAAAAACAAGTTTAGAAGCAGTGAATAGCCAGAATGGTAAACCAACAGATAAAACAAACATGTGATCTTCTTCTGAACTGCCTGAAGTTGAGGAGTAATGATATACTTCTATTTTCACTAGTTTTGAGCTCATTAAGATGCCTACTTTTAGAGTTTCTGTCTGTATTTTGTGTCACTTTTAGATGGAAAATGTAGGAACTTGGATCATTGGCATTGGAGTCTCATTTGGATGGTTTTGAGCATTACTTGAAGTTTCACGGAAAAGGCCTATGATCGACCGATCAACCTCCTGAGCGATCGATCAAGTCTTCTTGCCAGAATATTGCTCAACCCAACAATCGACCTGACTGTTGGAGATCGATCACACAAGTCCATGATCGATCGATTAACTCCTTGATCGATCGATCAACGAGCTACGAAGCAAATACCTAATTTTCCTTTTTTTGCACCTAGATCTTAGGACATATAAATACTTCTCTTCTATTTCTTTTTGGGAACAATCGACCATTATACACAGAAAACTTTTGAGCTATTCTTTAAGGTAGAGAGAGAGAATTCAACATTGAAAAGAATCTCTAACCCTCTATTTCATATTTTTATGCAATTCAAGTTTATTTCCATTATTTCTTTTGTTTTTATTTTGATTATGTCTGAGTAGTTTACCAATCAGGTTAGGGTTTCTAGGGATTTAGGAATCAATGATTAGGGACAAATAGAATCGAATATAATAAGAGTAATTTCCATCTTATCTTGTGCTAATTGCTTAGAATAGCGAGAACAACTAATCTATGAACTTAGGTTGTTAGCTCGCCAAAAGCTTGCTAGGAATCTGAACTAGGTTAGATGAGCAATCAATCCTTAACCGTGATAGCTGATGTTTAAGTTGATTGTCGATAGTTGAACCTACTTGTTTAATACCTGTTCAAGATTTGGAACCAACAATAGTTAGGACCTCTAAATTGTCGAGTGGAGTCTCGAGTACTTTGAGAGTAGTCTCGTTATACCTTTCTGTTCAAGTTGAGAATTGAACCTAAGTAATATTCTGAATAGTTTCCCTAGTTAGATTCCTACTTCCGGATGAACACCCGATGCCTGGTGCTGTTATTATTAAGTTTTACATTGTTTAAAAATGCTTGTTTGTCTCTTGAATTTCGAGTAGTATAGCTTGAGAAATATAGTTGATGATCAAAAGTGCAATACTTGGTTCCTTGAGGATTCGATCCCTATAGTACTACTACTTCATTGCTGTGCACTTGCAGTAGATAGCTTAGGGTTAAAACCTGAGAGTATCAAATAACTTTGTCCACACTAAGCGTTCAGAGATGTTGTAGTGAAACCTGAAGCTCCAACCATGTTTGAACTTTTAGGATCCATAGCAAATTGGAGTGGAGCTACTTGTTCTTCATCTGCTTTGAGATGCGCAAGAAGAAGTGGATACTGAAGCACTTGACTAATCAGACCAAGAAAAATGAGGCGATTTGTGAACTTTTCTGAAAATTTCTCAAGGGAGATGATCTAATCAAATACTAGTTAACCAAAATCCACATGTTGGCTGTGAGCAACTCAGTACATTAGCTGGGCACGCTCAGAGCTGATTTGTGTCTTGTTCGCTGTAGGCAACCAGTTGTGATAACAGACCTTGTTTAAGATAGCCATGAATGTAGTCTGGTACTTCGGAGTGAGCCTGGCTAGGTCAATGAAGCTGCCACCATAGAGAAGAATTGCAGCATCTTCAACATTGGCTAGACAATTTAGGGTTGTTGATTTAATATCAAATCAAAATCGAATATTTTAAAATTTAAAATTTTGATAAAATTTAATATTAGTTACAAATGAGTATTCCAATTATCTCTAAGTTGTATATTGTAACTGATTTTTAAGGAAAATGTGACTCGGTTGAATATATTATGATGATTTTTTATTTGTTTAAGGAAATAGATTATGATATTCATATCCTAAAATTAGGAATTGATACAAAACTGAAATTTTAAATTCCTAATTAATCTATATTTAAATATAGTAAGCCATAAATCAATATGAACAATACCAATAATATAGATTAGATTCATTGTTCACAACCTTCTTCTGATGCAGGAGAAGTTGATACAAGATAGAGCATCCTATTTAGTAGTTGAGGAGTGAACTTATACATGTGCCCTCAAACATACATTATTGTTTTCTATTAGGCAAAGTCTCTATGTCCTGTAGATTGGCATAGATCTCTTTGATCACACTTGGAGTATAGGCTCCACTTTTTGTAACCGTGTTGAGAAGCCCAACTCTTGCAACAATTCACTCAATAGGGAGAGTCTTGGAACCTTAAAGTTGAGTTGCCTCTGTTTTGTAAATGATCCATGCAACAGACCCTTTTAACCGTGAGGCACCAGCAACATTTAGAAACCGTTTGTTGTGTGGATGAGTTGAAGCGCGGTAGCACTGTGGATTGGATGTGCGAAGCTTGGCCTGTAGTCACGGTTGACATCACAGTGGGAAGCAAAGTCATGGGACTAATCGTCTGTGGCATCAATGGAATCTTTAAATTCTCTTGTTTCAGATCCACTTTTGTCTTCTTCATTAGAGACTGAGTTAGACGTTTGTGCATGTGACTTCTCATGTGGGTTCTTTAAGATCATTCCTGGTGACTCCTCCTGAGTTGTTACAAATGGTACCATGGCAACAGTGTTCATCGGACCAGTAGACAGAGAAGGGGAGTTGTCAGCAATTTTCTCAGTGACCATGAGAGGAGAATCATCAAGGACTTACTCAGTTTGTAACACAAGAGGCTTGAATGGCATTTTCTCTGCTTATTCTCCAAGAGCAAGGTTTACAAAAATTGACTGAACAGTTGTTGCTTCACCTTGATGAGTCGTACCAGAGACTAAAAGAGTCGAAAGGTTTTCAGATATGACCTCAGGGACTTCGGATCTCACATCTTCTTCTTCTGATTCGTCACCCAAAAGTTTTGGTTTAGAAGATGAAGCATCAAGAGTCAAGCTTTGCTGGTGATTTGTTTTGCGAAGGGAGGTGTGACGAGTAAAGTCTCCTTCTACATGTGGACGTTTGAGAGTCTTCTGTAAGGATTTGGAGGAGCCAAGGATTTTACCAATGATGTCACCTGAGATGCAGCGTCAGGGTTTGTTTTATTAAACATTCAGATTGTTTTGAGCAAGAGAGCTTGAAGTTCTGATGGAACTTGATCAAGAGATAACTTGTCAGACATGATCGGAATTGTCACTGGAAGAAGGAAGGATAGAGAGAGGATCGAGAGCAAGAAGAAGAAGTCAAAAAGTTATCTCAGGTGGCCATCAATATAAAGTGGAGGGGTAACTTCCTTTTAAGGTAGGGTTTAGTCTGATAAAGTGACAAAACTACCCTTGTGTCCAGCCATTGTACCATGACACCTGAAACAAAGATACACAAGAATTTTTCCAACTTGTAAAATGTCAATTACACAGATATTAGAAAAATAAGCATCCTTCACAAAGCAAGCAAAAATTCTGATTTTATCATGGAGACAGAGATCACACAAGACAATAGCACAAATAGACTATTTCAGACAGGACTACGTTTCATAGTAAGGCAAATAAATGACCCATGAGAGACTAGACAAGTGCATAGAGAATCAACATATGTTTGTACTTACAATACTAGAGGGTCTAGTTATTATATGTAAGACACAAGCACATGTGACACGTCTATACTTGTCATCTCAGCTGTGTGAAGTGATATGGTACTGAAGTGCACTTGTGGGTTTTGTAGATGAAGAAACGTCAACTCATCAACCCAGCAAGGTAGCTATTTTTCAATTTTGAGGAGCTTTCACACTTACTGATCAACATAGAGAATTTACGCATCACCATATAGACCTGAGAACCATATACAGAGATACTGTACACCCCTAATCCTATAACCTATGTACACTACAACCCTTGTACAATAGCTTTTATCTCCTCCTCTTTTTGTTTTTTTGTATTTTTGTTAAGAATTTAAAACAAACTAACTACCCATAGACACTACCCGTTTTTTTTAATACAGTACACACAATGCATAATACATCTGTATAATAATGTTGAGATCCGCATGAAGATCAACTCTTTCTCTGAGCTGAATTGTCAACAAGAGATTTTGTGTTGTGAAATTGTGTCCAAGGAACAAAAACACAACAAGTGCAACTACTGTGTCAATCTGCACAAACACATACTATTAGAGACAGAGCATTTCAAGGTTCAAAAATACCAAGTGCCTTTTGCAGATTTGAAAAGGTATTCAGATCCAATCTTTTGTGAATATGTGAGCAAGCTGATTCTCTGATGCAACATGAGTGATCTTGACATGTTTCTCCTCAACTAAATCACGAATGAAATGGTGCCTAATATCAATATGCTTAGTCCTAGAATGCTGCATAAGAGTTTTTGAAATGTTTATAGCACTCATGTTATCACAATGAATAAGGATGTTCTTTCTAAATTAAGCCAGAATCCACAAGCATTTGTTTCATCCATATGAGTTGAGCACAACAACTATCTAGTGCAATATAATCAACTTCTATAGTAGACAGAGTGACACAAACCTGTTTCTTATTGTGCCAAGACACAAGATTGTTGTCAAGAAAGAAACACCCACCTGGTGTACTCCACCTGTCATCGATACTATCTGCCCAATATGCATCACAGAAGACAGCGAAATTATGGTTTGATTGCTTCGTGTAGAATAACCCATGATCTGTTGTACTTCTAATGTATTTGATAATTCGTTTAATAACAGCCAGATGAGACTGTTTTGGTTTACTTAGTATCGAGCATAGATACCCACAGTCAGACACAGGTCTGGTCGACTTGCTGTGAGATATAGAAGACTTCGTATCGTAGCTCGGTAGAGTTTCTCATCCATTGACTGTCCTTCTTTGTCCCGAGACAGCTTACTAGTCATTCTCATGGGATTTTTTCTATTTTTCTTGTCTGCATATCAAACCTGTTAATAAGGTTCTTGGCATATGTCCTCATGCTCATTTCAAAATTCTTTGTCATTAGTTTGAAAAACCAATCGATGACTTTCCTGCTTGTGCTTCCAAACATAATATCATCCACATATACTTGTACAACCAGAATGTTGTCACTATCTCACTGAATGAGAAGAGTCTTGTCCACTGATCCTCTATTGAAGCCAAGGTTGATAAGAAATTGTATAAGTCTTTCATACTAGGCATGTGGTGCTTGTTTTAGACCATTTAGAGCTTTCCTGAGCTTGTAGACACGCTTATGATGCTTAGGATCTTTAAAACCTCTCGGTTGTGACACATACACTTCCTTTTATAACAGCCCATTGAAAAATGCACTCTTAACATCCATCTGATACAACCTAAAATTCAGTACACACGCAATAGCTAGTAGTTGCTGTATTGATTCCAAACAAGTTACTGGAGAAAAGGTATCATCAAAGTCTATTCCATCAACTTGTGAGTAACCATGTGCTACCAGTCTAGCCTTGTTTCTTTTGACGTTCCCATCACCATCTACCTTGTTCTTGAATATCCATTTAGTTCCCACTACATTGACGCATTGGGGCTTCATCACTAAGTCTCTCTCACCATTTCTGTGAAACTGTTCAAGTTCCTCTTGCCTCACTCTCAACTAGTACTCGTCAGTTAATGCAGTTCTAGTATTTGTAGGTTCAATCCTTGAGAGAAAACAAGAGTACTAGATCATTTCTCTGAAATAGATATCTTTATCGTGAGTGATTCTCTGATTGACTCCATGACCCAGAGGTATCCCTTCATCACAGAAGTATCCCTTCATCATACCTTGATTCAAACTTACCCAACTGATCCTTGTCATTCAATATGTAGCATACAAAACCAAACACTCGAAAGTAACTGGGTTGGGTGTCCCTTTCCAGATCTCATAGGGGGTCATCTTAGTACCAGGCTTCACATATAAACAGTTTACCACATAGCACACAATTTTCCTGTATAGCATTCTTCAGCCCAAAATCTTGTCAGTATGTTGTTTCCATAAAGCATAACCCAAGCCATCTCCTGAAGAGTACGGTTCTTTTGTTCCACCACCCCATTTTGCTATGGTGTTCTTGGAGTAAAGTACTAATGCAGAATTCCCTGTTTCTGGAAGAACTTGTCAAAGTTCTCATTCTAGAATTCTCCTCCATGGTCACTCCGAATCTCTACTATGCTGCCTCTTTGAGTTTTCAACTATATCGTGAGTATCTTGAAACTGTCAGTCACATCAGATTTGTCTCTCAATAACCTGACCTATGTGAACCTTGAGAAATCATCCACTAAGACAAAGATGTAGCATTTCCCATTTAGACTCTCGGTTTGAACTGGTCCCATGAGATCCATGTGTATCAATTCAAGAATCTTCTTGGATGTTATCCCAACTACCTTCTTATGGTGTACCTTGATCCTTTTTCCTTTGTTACACCCATCACACATAGGTATGTCCTTGTCCTTAATATGTGGGATTCCTCTCACAACCTCTGCATTTACCAACATTGTCAGGCTCTAAACATTGATATGACCCATCCGCCTATGCCATAGTTCCAATTGTGATACCACTGCAGAGTGGCATGTTTCTGTTGTTTCCCACTTGTAGCAGTTCTTATTGGTGCGAGACCCTATTAATATGATGTTACCATCAGCATCAACTGCTCTGCAACTTTTCTTGTTGAACTTCACATCCAAGTCACTATCACATAGCTGACTGATGCTGATTAAGTTAGCCGTCAGTCCATCCACATAGTACACACTAGACAATTCAGGATGATCTGATCCATGTGTATCTCCTTTACCCCTTACTCTTCATTTGCTTCTACCTCCAAAGGTAACCTTAGGTCCAACTATTTCTATATAATTTGACAGAGATATTGACAGCCTATTACGTGTCTAGAGCATTCGCTGTCAAAGTACCATGGATCATCTTCATTTCCTTCTGAAGAGGTGTAAGCAACATTTCCTTGTAATGTTGATCCTCCACCACGTGACCCATCAGTATTGTGTCCACCACTCTGAACCTTCAGTTTCTCAAACTGTTTGAGATACCTTAGATTATCTTCTTCTGACGGTATCTTTCCATACATATCTGACTTGGCTACCCAAAAACTCCTATATTGAGTTAGCTCGACGTGACATCTCATGAGTTCCCACACAGTATGAAGTCTCTGTTTGAGCTTGTAGAAGTTACTTCGACCATGGCCTGCTCTGTTACAGTAATAATAGTTGTATGCTCCCATCGTGGTGCGTCTCCTTTGAGACTGTGTTGGAGGTGTACGAGCCCATGTTGGTACCTCACAATGTCTTGTACGAGCTTGCTGAGCTTGGTACCCAACTCCATGTGTTGTGCTGCTACCACTGCCTTTAAAAAACTTCACCATTTTCAATGAACTTACAGCTTTGTCATGATTGTCTTGATATCCTAACCCAAAATGGTGCTTTCCAGTTGTCCATAACTCAAGGATCTCATCCAGACTTTTAGTTCAACATCCTAATCTATTTTTCTGTATCTCTCAACTGATTTTGCCTTTTTCATTTCCTGTTCACACCTGTTCTGCCACACAAGTACAGAATTATCATTAGTGTCAAACGGATCAAGGGATAAGTTACTTACCTGTTTGTCATTTTCAGCGGATTCAAGTGTATTGACACGAGCTTCTAGAGCAAACTTTCTCTTGTGATGAGTACCAGGTTCTCCTCACTAATTTTAACCCAATTGTCATACAGCTTGTAGTAGTGTTACTTGCTGTACATCTCACGGTCTTCATCATAGTCAGTGTCACTGTCTTCATCATAGTCAATGCCATTGTCTTCTCTAATAGCAAATGGGATATAGTTATGAAGATCTACACCATCATCATCCTCATCTTTAGACTCATTTTCACTTAGGTTGCTAACCAATGCCTTATTCTTCCGCTTGCTGGAATATTTCATCTTTGTGTGTCCTATCCCCTTACATTCAAAGCACTTCAGTTCCTTCCATTATGCCAAAGGACATTCATACTTACAATATCCTGTACCCCCACATTCGTGACACACCAATTCATGCTTCCCACTTTTCTTTTCACACTCTGAACGGTGGAGAGTATTCATGTCTCCTTCATTACAATTATAGCGGTCAGCTCACTTGTACTAGTTTCTTTCAACACATCTCATGACTTTTCCAAAATTCATTGCCAGTAGACTCATTTGTTCCTTTATTTGCACTAGACCCTCTGGTTCAGCCTCAACAACAAAAGCTACTCATTTTCCTGTCTTCTGCTTGTCCTCTGCAACTTCCATTTCCTCAGATTTCAGCATTCCAGTGAGATCTTCCAACTTCATGATATCAGAGTTCTCCACAATCCTCATTACTGCTTTGTGTGCTGCAAACTTCTAAGGCAGACACCGTAAGAGTTTTTCAGAAGTTTTTGTTCCCTCTATGTTTTGCCCAAAACTGCTACTTCATTAGAAATTGAGCTTAGTTGAGAGCTGAATTGAACTATGGTTTCGTCTTCACCCATCTTCATATTCTCAAAAGTTGAGGCAAGCTGATCAAGTCTGATTTGTTTAACAGGCGTGTTTCCTTCATGAGATTCTTGCAGTATATATGAGGCTTCTTTAGGAGATCTACACCCTTGTATGAGCTTGAACTCATTCTCATCAACACCAGAAAAGATTGCATTAATAGCCTTAGCATTGTACTTTGAGGAGTCTTGTCAACAACAGTCCACTCATTCTTGGACTTCAAAACCTTTTCACCAGCCTCTGTTATTTCAAATGGTGGTTCCCAGCCTTCTTCAACTGCTGGCCAAGCATCCTCTCCTTGACCACGGATAAGTTGCATCATTCTGACCTTCTAGTAATTGCAACCTTTGCCAGCCAAAATCAGTGGTTTTTGAACAAACATCACATATGTTGTGTTCTCTATTATTTCCTCAGGATCCACAACCTGTTTGAGATAGGCGACTCCTATTGATTGAGTAGCTCTGATACCAGATAAAAGTACCAGAATAGAGTAGTAACACTAGATGTGGAACAGACACAAAAATGTTTTTGAAGCTTTTATATTTAAAATGAAATAAAAAAGTTACAATTATGTTTACTCATATTTACATTGAACCTACCTTGGTTCAATACTGACTTATCCTAAACTACTCAAAGCTCACATAGCTCCACAAACTTGTAGCTGCTGTAACTTTCTCTGTATCACTCACCAAGAATACCTTAACCTTGAACTCTCTATCTCTCTTCTTAGAAAGTTCAACTTTGCTTTGATTTCTGAGTACTACTTAAATAGTCTCAGCTCATCTAGTGTTTCCTTCTGGTCTGAGAAAACCTCCAACACACTCTGCACCATATCCCTGATGCAGAGCCTTATTGCCTTGTACATCCTGCAGAGCCACCAAAGTTGACCCCTAGCTTTCCTCCTGTTCCGCTGCTGTTGAACACATCTGGGTCGGGTCAGCTTTTCCTTTCCTTCTGTAGCCATCTCTTGTCTTTCCATTTTGGTATAAGTTCTCTGTTGCACACAAACTTTTTATCCCGGCAAATGGTGTATTGTCACATGATCACCACTTCAGCTCCTTTGCACGAGTCAAGTGTTCTTTCAATTGCAATTATGACTCTTCACATATAGCAGGTGCTTGGGGTTTCAGGATTTTGTTGGATTCTACGTGACAAATAAGGGGGCAATTCCTTACTTTGGTATGGACAAATTCCAAGAAAAATTTACGGTAAAAGAATCAGAATTATCGGCGCTAATATAAGCAATGTAATATGTATAGTTGCTTGGGTATTTGAGTTTGAGGAGATAATCTGAACATTACAAATCTTCTTACATCACGCTGTATACCGTTAATCTACGTCATTACCTTATTACAGCTCGAGTGGCAACGTTGCTTAAGCTCAGCGAAATTCATTCATTGCTCACGTACATCAAATACCTGTGTTAATGCTTGGAGTAAACATATCATCACCCGTTTGGATTGTGATTGGTGTATTTCTTATTCTATTCCTGTTTTTCACAACAATATGTAACAAATGATTGCCACTTTCATATAAATCAGTTGGACGGAAAACATATATATATATATATATATATATATATTAGATTATTACCCGTGCAGTATATGAAATATTTTTTCTAAAAATAAATATGTATTTATAGTAATTTATATTTATTTATAATATTTATATGTGGTATTAGTTTATCATATTTATTTCATGGTTTGATTTGTATATGCAAATTTATTCATTTTATTTATATTTAATATACTAAACAATGGTTATAATAATGATATGTGTTATACACGATATAAATGTTCTGATTTTATTTATTTATTTTGGATTTGATGCATTACAGTTTATGTATATCTTTTTAACTCGTGTCAATTATGTTTTTAGACCCGTGCTCAATATTTAATATTTTATATTCGTGATCATTTAGGTTTTTAGACCCATTTTATTAAGTTTTTAAACCCGTATTCGATTAGATTTTTAGACCCGGTTTTGGACGTATGTTCTTTTAAATTCTTAGACCCGTATTTATATTATGGAATATTGTTTTTATATATTATTTTAAATTTATTTTGAATGTTCATGGGTTAATAGAATCTATTTACATGATCAAATTATTTTAAAGTTTTATATGCATGTAAAATTATATTTATTATTAGAAACTATATATCTGAAAGTTTGAATTCTTTCTAAAAATTATACAAATTTAAAATTATGACTTTACTGTTGATCAAACTAACAATATAAATTTTGGGTAGATTAAGATTAGGTATTTATACCGAAAACAGGTGGATCAGTGGTAATAGTTACTTTAAAAATATATACATTTTTGTCTAATAAATTACAGATTTTAAATGTATATTTCTTTATTTTTTCGTCAACGAATTGGCAATTTTAAAAAAGTTTACAATTTTATGAATTAGGTTGATTATGAATTTTGTTATTTTTTTCTAACAAATCAGGTATTTTGAAAATGTATATTTATTTTTATTTTTTTGTTAACAATTGTAAATTTTGGTTACTAGTGAATTTTGTTATTTTTTTATTTCTATTAAACCATATATTTATTTGATTTTTTTAATTAAAAAGGAGTATTCTAAAATAAATTCTAAATTTTAAATATTTTAAATTATTGTAACATTTAAATTCATGTTGGATTCCAATAATATAGCTAAAATTGAATGTTTCTATAGTTTGTAAAATTTAATCTCATTAAGCCACATTTTTCCGGTTACCTTTACACGGATATGGGTCCATACTTTTAGCCCAATTGAATATGTGGAGGTGAAGGTCTATCCGTGGGTTACATCACCTCCTTGAGAATAATCCGAGCCCCTCTCAAAAAGAGAAAAAAAAGTTAATCTGATCGAATTAAAAATGTTATGTTAGTTGTATATATAAAAATTATAATAATGAAGTATAAGGATTATAATAATTTACGGTAAAGTATCAATTTTCTAAAAAATGAAAAACAAAAAAAGTTAGCCCCTCTCAAAAAGAGAAAAGAAAGTTAATCTGATCGAATTAAAAATGTTATGTTAGTTGTATGTATAAAAATTATAATAATAAAGTATAAGGATTATAATAATTTACAGTAAAGTATCAATTTTCTAAAAAATGATAAACAAAAAAAGTTAAAATATAAAAATTGATTATAAAAAGGTATAAGAATCGTAATATTGAAAAATATTATATTTCTGCTTCAGTATGACTAACATAATCCTTTAAAAGCCCTCATATTCTTTTTACATAAATTCAGTATGACTAACAACAAAAACTGATTATAGCAAAGTATAAGAATCGTAAAATGGATTATAGTAAAAATTATAACATGAATTTTACCTAAAAAGCATAATGGAAACTTATGAGAAGTGAATAATAATTATGAAAATTTTTATGATACTTGTGACCTAAAGGTAATGTATATATATATATATATATGTAGTGTATTAGTGTTTTCGGAATTAAAGAAATATTCCATTTAAGATTAATATTGAAGAACAAATAATATATCTCCAATCATATTAAGATTATTTAAGTTATATATTTTAGGAAAATGTGATTATAAAATGAACACTATTTTCGGCATTATTTATTTTAGTTATCAATATTTTTTGATTAAAATAGTACTATATATTTATTATATAATGGCAAAAAACTTGTAGGACTTTTACTTAATGTTATAGAAATCATTAAGATGATTAAGTTATATCAAATTGCATATTATAATACATTATTTAAAGGCTTTTACTTGATGTTTAGATAAATATTTACCATTTAATGCATTATTTGAACTAATTATTTTTCAATTAATTGTGATTTCGGTTATTAATTTTAAGAATATACTTAAAATTCTCATTATTATGTTTTCCAAAATTACCTTATGAATTATCTAAACAAAAGACTAATTTCCAATGACATAGGATGTAATATCCCACATCATCCTAAAATTATTTGTTTAAAAATTTACATTTTTATTATATATAGGATATAAAATAATCTAATACTTTATAAACTAGTGAGAAATAGAAATTATTAGAACTAATTTTAAACCACTTATAAAGAAACATATGTTTCATGAGAGTGGTTTTTCAGGTGTTATTAGCTTGTAATGGTTTCTCAAATGAAAATCATTCTCATCCTTTTTGATTAAAAGTTATTTTTATTAGTCTTTATTTCTTTTAATGGTGAGAGATTTGATAGAGACATCATCTTATATATTAAAGAAGGAGAAACTTTGGGGTAAAGTTAACTTATGGTTCATAACAACCCTTAAAAATAAGATTAAGGTGAGTTTAGTTATAAACTTTTATATCAAAATTCAAAATTAATAATAATTTAATTAAAAAAATCCTAAAAAGACTAAAAACTATTAAAGATATAGCATGTACAAATTTGGTTCCAGTTTGGGTTTGAATTTGATTTTCCAAATACATAAATTTAGGACACTCTCTGGTATTTTATCAGGATTTGCTCTTTTAATTTGGTATTTTTGTTCTTTTAATTTAAAACTTTTTCAGGTATTTTTATTTTAGAGTTTAGTTCGGTATAAATCGAGTTTGGTTATTTTCTTATAAAAATTAAAAAAAATTAAAAAAATTAATAAAAAACTATAGAAAGATAAAATTTGGTCCTTGTTTTGAATCTGGTTTCGGTTCGGATTCAGTCTTTTTGGGTACATAGATTTGAGACCTATTTGGATATTTTGTTGGTTTTGGTTCTTTTGATTAGGATTGATTTTGGTTCGGATTTTGGGCCTCTAAATAACATCTTGAAAACAATATTCCAAAATAACAACACCGGTCCAATAACCTAAAAATAAACACGTTTTCAAAAAATAATCAAAACAATCAGATCTCACATTATAATGCAGGTATAATTCTAGTTACAAATTACAATGGTCTAATATGATCTACCAAAATAGATATTAAAAAAAAAATCTTTTTATCTTATATATTAAAGCATGAGACACTTTCATTTTGGTTGTGTTATAAATATTAGGATAAAATTAACGTATAGTTCATAAAAATCCTTAAATAGGACTAATATGAGTTTGGTTATAAACTTTTATATGAAAATTTTAAATTAATAATAATTTAATTAAAAATTCTAAAAAGGCTAAAACTTAATAAAAATATATTGGGTAAAAATTTGGTTAAGGGTTCGATTCCGATTCAGGATTGGATTCAATTTTTTAATACATAAATTTAGGACAGATTGTGGTATTTTTTCGAGTTCTACTCCTCTAATTTGGTATTTTTGTTTTTTAGATTTAAGCCTTATTCGAGTATTTTTATTTCGGACAGGGGTTTGTTCAGTATAGATCAAGTTCGGGTTTGAGTATTTTTGTACAAAAATTCAAAATTAATGGAAAAACTCTAAGAAGGTAGAATTTGGTTTCTGATTTGAATTTGGTTTGAATTTGGATTCAAATTTGTTTTTTTACATAGATTTGAGACCTGTTTGGATATTGGGGGGGGGGGGTTCGATTGGACCTCTAAAAAAACATCTTGAAAATAATATTCCAAAATATCAACACGAATCTAATAATATAAATGAACACAATTTAAAAAACACTCAAATCCCGTGTTATAATGCAGGTACAATCCTAGTAGAATAATTATAATTGCAGACTTTAAATCTAATAGAGAAATTGGAGGAAATAAAAGACACAAAAAGCTTTCAGGTTGTGCAATCTTTCAATGGAGAAGATGGTGAGCTTTGACGTAACAGACTACGACCCCGACAAAAACGTGTGGCGAAGCACCATCGATACAGTTCCAACCAACCATGAGATGACCGGACCATCCTCACTAATACACCAAACTTCATCGGTGAATAACTCCGATGATGCAATCACGAGGTTAAATGCGGAGGAATGAGCTTGATTTTGTATACTATCATCATATCAAAAATGCTTATGAGCGCTTGAAATCGTTATCTTCACTAATGGATAGATCAAAAAGTTTTTTTGTGTTGGGTTTAGCACAACGATTAATCAAGAGATAGGTAGGAAATTATGTCTATTAAAAAGCAAAAAGGCAAGCGTTACAAAAAATGTCGAGGCTGTTTTCGGTGGTGTTTAAAAGGTGGTTTTTAGTCTAAGGTTTTGTCTGATGATTTTCTTGTCTTTGGAATATGAGGTTCCTCTCTTTTGTAGGCGCCCTTCCTAGGGTTTCCAACCCTCACACTTTGGGCATGTCATACAGATTGCCTCGTCTTCGAGTCATGGGGCTGACAGTACAATCATTCTCCTCTCTCTATATTGTGTGTCAGGCCATTCAAGAGCCACTAATACACGCCGCCTTGATAGTGGGCCAACACTGTTGCCCAATAGTTGTGGTCGTCCGTCTTACACTCGGCTTTCACCAATGGGCAAACGCTGAGGCCCAATGGTTGTGGATTTAGGTTTGTCTTGGTTTCCAGCTGAGCCGATTTGGTTATGATGGATCGTGGACCTAGACCGAGCGTTCATCCCCAACAATAGCCCCTCCCCCCCCCCCCCTATNCAACGCCAGAGTCACCAGGAGGAAGTCGATTTTGCGCAGATCCATCATGACATGTGTCACCCATGCGTTGGTTATTATTCATTAAGTGCGAAGGAGCGCGTGGCTGACATAATGCGACGGTTGGGATGTCATGCAGATCTAGGGTTTTCATAATCATGGCATCTCCTCGATTCGTGCACTCTTCTTCTGTAAATGAGGTGACCTCCAATTCGTTCGTATTATTTTTCTCGTCTGTGAAATCTCTCTGCCAAGTATTCTCTTCTTCTCTTTTCATTTCCTTTTGTTTTTACGGTTATTGTCGAGATGTTGTTCCATACTACCAAGTGTGATGCCTTGGTCCTCTGCGAAGGGGTCTTCAAAAAGCAACGAGTCCAGTATTCCTCCAAGGTCGATGTTGCAGCCGACGAGATGCACTTTGGATGATTCTACCGAAGCTGGGGAATAGAGCCGCTCGTTAGTGGGTTACGGGGTTAAGTCTGCTTTCTCGATGAGCTCGTCATATAGGATCAATGATTGAACTGCCTCTTCATCGTCAAGGACAAGTTTGATGATGCGCTTGTTTGCTTACCGAGGCCGACAGGCCATGGCGCACAGAAGGATGATGCGGTCATTGATTTGGCCAGGAATGACAAGGCCAAAGATTTGGTGAGAGATGATAAGATCGGTCTGGGGAGTAGGAGGAGGTTTTGATTGGAGACGAGAGCGTGCATGTTATGGCGGTAGGTGACAAAGACAATGTATTATCACATTTTGATGAGGTCAACACTACGTCAAAGGTTGACAAGGCCAATCTTATAGGGGAGTAAACGAGGTTGTTTACTCGACGATAGGCGATCAGGCTGAGTTGATGAGGGGCTATGAGCCTTACACTCTGGGGATAGTTGAGGCAAACGTTCAGTGTGGTGGTGAGGCCAACGCGATGGATGACAAGTGGCCTTTGAGGGTTATTGGCCTAGAGATAGACAGTGTCGAGGAGCATTTTGACGTGGAGTCAGCAGCGTCAGACGAGGATGGGGACTCCTAGTGCTCCTGCTGAGCTATGCCATTTTTTTTTACTTATTTGTTGTGTTCTTGTTTGTAGTTGGTCATCCTCTAGGGATTATGGCTTATCCAGATAATTTTTTTGACGACTTTTGGAAGAATAGGCAGCTTACTCACGCTCGGTGGTCTGACGTGCACACTCTTAAAGTTAGGCAAAATTTGGTTCGATGATAAAAGGTTAGTTGTGCTCATTACCCTGCTCACTTTTTTAAAAATGATTCCTTTTTACAGCTTCTAAGTCGAGGATGATGAGGTTTGCAGAGTTACTGAGCTACGTAACGGTTTTTGTGAGTATGGTAATTTTGGGGCCTGACAATCCGGATCCTAAGCACGTCTTCAGTACCTCCGTGATTGATGAGGAGTTGGGAATGGAAATCCTTAGCTGGTCATTCCGGAGGATGCTGGGAACAGTTTAGTTGCCGACATGAGTGGTACACCAAGGCCGACTACTCCTCGGGAATCAGATGTATCCCAAGGCATGCAAGAGGAGGTGGCCGAGTAGTAGAGGAAAAATTCTGAAAGGCCCCTTGACGAGGGAGAGCTGTCTGGGGCTCGTTCAAGGAAAAGGTCTTGGATGGATGACGGGCTCAACGAGAGAGCGGTACCCAACTATGACATCCATTTCATATACAAGACAATGCAGCCTCTAGGTTTTGAACGTGACATGAGAGGCAAGTTCCTTTATAAGACCAAGGGTTCGCTGTGCGGGTGTCTGAAGCCGGATAAGATGTTAGAGGGTGATCTCATCGTCGACACTGCGACTTTGCTTACACAGGTATGTTCTTAACTTGGCACCATTATTTTGTTGGTGTGTTTCCAAACGCTATCTTGCAAGTTTTATACAATCTGAATCTGCTCGGGGAAAGGTACGAGGAGCACATCACAGAGGGGGACACCGATAGACTTAGGTGTGATTTGGCTAAGTATAAGAAGAGGGCCCACTATGCCGAGGCCAAATTGATCTCTAGTGCGAGTGAGTTGGGAGACACCACTAGGGAAAAACTAGCGCTCGGGAGGAGGTGAAAAAATATTAGCGATTGAGTACATGAGCTAGAGGTGGAGGTCGAGGAGAATAGACGTATTTATTTGTCTAGTTGTGAGCAAATGGATGAGGCTGTTTGTCGTGTTTGGGACAAGGTCACCGAGGAGTGGACTCGGCATATGCAAGACCATCAATTGTATAGGGTAAAGCTGCACAATCATGGTGCCCATCTCCTTGTATTTTGGGGGGTGGTATGCCTTGTTTGATGAAGTCCCAGTCATTGGGCACACTTGGATGCGTAGAGTTTATACATGATAAGATGGGTGTGACAGTACCAAGCCACGTTTTCTCAAAATTGTGCAAGGATAAGGTGGACTACAGTGTGCAGGTGGTCAAGGTAGCTGTGCCAGATTTTAATGAAGATGATCTTACTCCTCAACCACCGCTAGCTGACGACCTTATCTTTGGTGATATGGTTGCCTTGACCAAGACTGTGAAGAAAGTTCCCGACAAAGGCAAGCAGCATGGTTGTGTTGAAGGTGAAGTCGAGGGTCAAGATGGGGGGGAACAGACTAAGGAGCATGCGCGCGGGGCCGAGGGATGTGCTGGGACTTTAACAAACGAGTAGAATATTGTTCTTTGTGTTTTTATGCTGTTGTTCTTTTTTTGTATCGCCGAGATCAGCTTGGTTTTTTTTACTGTTTGTAGTATTGGTTAGCCGTGCTTGTGTGAGGTCTGATATTAGACGCTTGTAAAGTTTATATTATGGAAATTTATTGAAATTTTACATCTTAAGTAGCTCAGTACCTTACCGGGGCGGGGTCATACCCAAAGGAATCAAAGTGAATATACTGCTCTAGGTATATTAGGAACAAAATCATGGTTTGGTTTACCCTCGCTTACTGGTGCAAGGACGGGCTTGGCTTTTATACTTGGTAAAAATGAAATTTTTGGTCCGTTTTATCCCATGTTGGCGGTGCGAGGACGGGCTCAGCTTTTAAGCTTGGCAAGAACAAATTTTTTGGTTTGGTTTATCTCACGTTGGTAGTGTGAGGATGAGCTTGGCTTTTATACTTAGTTCTTGGGAACAAACTTTTTAGTTCAGTTTACCTCGTGTTGGTCATGCGAGGGCGGGCTCGGCTTTTTTACTTAGTTGTTGGGAGCGTACTTTTTGGCTTGGTTTACCCCATTTGGTGGCGCAAGGACAGGCTCAGTTTGAATACCTAAATTTTTGTTTGCCTGAACTTATGCAAAAAAATAAATACTAATATTATAGCCGCTCCCAAAGGCTGCCTGCGTACTCTGTTAGGGGATCAAGCCGATCGTAATTCTCATTTAAACCTTGCGTAATTTTAAAAGTGCATAATAAAAAAAGTCCTATGTGGCAGTTGCCGAGGAGCGCTCAGATGTTGGCGTCGTCGTTGGCTTTTTAGCGATAGGAAACAAACTAAGCAAAAGATAACACCTCGGAGAGTAGCTGTCGAGGTTGATTGGTGCTAGCGTCATCATTAATGTTCTAGTACTAGAATTGTTTGAGGTTTTTGGCGTTCAAGCTCCTTAGTATCATGTCTGTAGCCATAATCATGAGCTTGTATACGCCTGGTTTGATGATATTGTGTTGAGGTCGGCAATATTTTCGAACACCTTGTATATTACAAGGTCGCCTTCTACAAAGCGTCTATGTTTGATTTTTTTGTTGTAGTACCTTGACGCGGCTTGTTGGTATTGCTATCCACAAAGGCGAGCTGCTCACGAGTTTCTTCAAGGTCGTAAAGACTGCCATAGAGTCTTTCCCAGTTAATGTTCTCATCCAAGGTGAGCACTTTGCGTCGTATGGTTTCCACGTTGATTTTGGTTTGAACCATTGCTTCCATGCCGTAATAGAGCAAGAAGGGTGTCCTATCAGTTGATCATCTTGGCGTGGTTCAGTGAGATCAGGAGGTGACATCGAGCTCGTCGGCCTAGAGTCCTTTCTTTTCATCGAGTCATTATTTGATGCCGTCAATTATTATCTTGTTTGTCGTCTCGGCCTGTATATTTCCTTGTGGGTTTCTTTGCCTACTTTTACTTAGGCAGATCTTCTAGCGAGCACAAAATCCTTCGAATTTAGACGAGATGAACTGGAAATCGTTATCGGTGACTATCTCATATAGATGGTCGTGGCAGCAGATGATATTTTTCCAGACAAATTTATGTACGTTGGAGTCTTAGATCTTGGAGAAAGAATCGCCTTCCACCCACTTAGTAAAGCAGTCGGTCATGTTGAGGAGGAAGCACTTTTGGCGAGATAGAGGAAGATGTCCGACTATGTCCATCACCCAACACATAAATGGGTAAGGCATTATTGACAAAGTGAGCTCCTCGACTGGTGCCTAGATCACCGGGTCGTGCTTTTGACATTTCTTGCTTTTTTCTACGTATCTTTTGCAATCTGCGATCATGGTCGACCAATAGTAGCCAAGACTGCAAACTTTCTTATGAAAATCTCCCAAGGATTAGCGTTCTAGAGTTGTGAATAAGATAAGCCTTGCTTCAAAGAAACCGTGAGGATTCGATGGCAAGGTTGGTGGATCGTTAGATCGCACAAAAGCTGTAGAAGACCTTTGATATTTCATGGATCAAAGGATCGCAGAACGGATACAGAAAGCCCTTGTTATTCTCAATTCAGTTTCTAAGGATATTAGACACCAAAGAAAATCAAATTCATAGATTCCAAAAAGTTTGATTAAAAGTTATCTTTCTCAAATGAGATTACAAGGATTATATAAGCCTAATTCTAGACAATAAAATTTCTTTGGAATAAAGTAAGACAAGAAAATAAATCGTCCATAGTAATAGTTCAACATGCAGAACATCTTGGAAAATGTAATCCACCTCTAATATGCATGTAAGAGAGAGAAATTGAGACTTAAATTTTGAACTTGTTTTTGACGAAAATGGATCTTTTTGAATGCTTTTGGACTCAATCCAATTTTCTGGTGTTCTCTAATGGATCAAGATTGTAGAACAAGTGGGTTATAGATTAACTCATTTTAGTCTAGTCGGAATTCTTCTTTCAATGTGTGTTGTTCTGAATTCGGTTAACTGGAAATCACTTGAATTGTAAATTCAATATCTCCTTCATCTCAACTCCGATTGAACTGATTCTTCTTGCACGTAATTTGTAGTTGAGCTGAAATTACTTTGCAAGTAATTTCATGCGTTTTGGTCTTCTGGTTTAACAGATACGCTTCAATCAAGGAACATATATCCTTGCTGGCTCCTACAATTGTATCATCTTGCCAAGATCATATCACTTTCTAGGCAAGGGTGCGCCCGCCGGAGTGGTTACTGCTTGCTCCATCATGTACTTCCGCCATGACGCACCGGGTTTTGTCACAGTGGATGCATTAAAGCAAGACACTAGTTAGAGTCCATCTATACAGATTTCCTTTCATTTCTATGTAGTAAGCGCTCTTGGCTCTAAAGGCGTTGCGTGCCATCTGTCGAGAGGCACGTCCTCGTTTGTGATGTAGGCCAGGTTTTCCTCTTTCCAATCCTTGCGATCAACTTCGGCATTATTCTGAGAGTGCACAAATTCCTCTAGTTTGGTGTTGTTGATGGCGAGGCATTGTCCTTTTGTTAATTCAATGCTCAAATATTCTATGCATTCAACCGGGATGATTTGTCGCTGCGTCGGGTCAAAGGTTGAGGCCAGAGCTACTACAGTTTCAGCTGAGGTGTTATCACCGCGAGGGCTTTAGATTAATTCGAACATTGTGAATTTCTTTGCAAGTGTGTTGATGACGTATAAGTATGCTGCCATGTGTTTGCATTTGGATATGTACTCCCCGCTGTATTGGTTGACGAGAAGCTCGAAATCCACTTCGGCTAGGATACGCTGAAACTTGAGGGCTCTCACAAGGTGTAACCCGATGAGGAGAGCTTTATATTTCACTTTGTTATTTGATGTTGGGAAAGTGAGCTGGAAGGACTATTCGAGTATCTCTCCTAAAGGCGATTCAAGTTGTATGCCAAATCCTGAGCCATGGTGAGATGCTGAGCCAACGGCGTAGAGTGTCCATCTATTATTCTGCTCGAGCTAGAGGTCGTCCTTTGGCTACAGAGATAGTTCGATGATGAAGTCGGCTAAGACCTGGGACTTACCTGTTGTACGTCCCTTGTACTCGATGTCATATTCGCTAAGCTTAATAGCCCACTTAGTCATTTGGTCAGAATGGTGGGGCTGTGAAGTATCGTCCGTAGTGGGTAGTTGGTGAGGACGACTATGGTGTGAGATTGAAAGTATGGGCGTAACTTTCCTGCCGCGGTGACTACTACCAAGGCCAACTTTTCGGTTGCTGTATATCAAGTTTTCGCGTCATCCATGCTTTTGCTGGTATAAAAAATTGGTTGTTGCTCACTATGGTCATCTTTGACGAGTACGCCACTTACTGTCGAGCCCATTATAGCAATGTACATGTAAAGTGATTACCCGCCTTGGGTTTTGCTAGGACTGGTACTGTGGACAAGTATGCCTTCAGCTGTTGGAAAGCTTCTTGGCACTCTTCCTCCCAGACGAAGTGCTTGTTCCCGCGAAAAAGTTGATAAAATGGTAGGCACTTGTCTGTGGAGCGGAAAATGAAGTGTTTGAGTGCGGTAATCCGACCTATCAGCTTTTGTACTTTTTTCTTGTTTTTTGGAGACCTTAGGTCTAAGATTACAGTGATTTATTTGAGGTTGGCTTCTATTTCTCGCTGAGTGACTGTATAGTAGAGGAATTCTCCTGAAGTCACCACGAATGTGCATTTGTTGGGGTTGAGTTTCATTTCATACTTGTTGAGCATGTCGAAGAACTCTTTAAGGTTAGCGATGTGCGCCTTGAATTTCAGGGACTTGACAAGCATGTCATTTCTGTATACTTCCATTCTCCGGCTGCGTTGTCTTGCCAACATTTTGTTAACGAGTCTTTGGTAGGTAGTCCCGGCGTTTTTGAGCCCAAAGGGAATAACTTTGTAGCAGACCGTACCTCGGTCAGTTATGAAAGTGATCTTCTCTTGGTTAGCTGCGTTCATTTTTATTTCATTATACCCTGAAAATGCATCCATGAAATGATAGTAGCTCTTTCCCCACGGTGGCTTCGACCAAACGGTCTATGTGCGAAAGCGGAAAACTGTCTTTTGGGCATGCCTTGTTAACGTTGGTAAAATCAACACACATCCTCCATTTACCATTTTTCTTCTTCATGATGACGGGATTAGAAAGTCAATGTGGATATTTGACTTTGGTTATGGAACAGTCTCGGTAAATCAGTTGACCTTATCATTGATGGCCTGCGAGCGCTTGGCTCATAGCTTTCGTCTTTTATGCTTTACTTGTTTGTAAAATGGATTGATGTTGAGCCTGTGTCTGGTTATCTTTGGGTTAATGTCAGGCATGTCCTCGGTGCTCCATGCAAAGGTCAACATGTTTTCTCAGGAATGCGATGAGCTCATCTCGGAGCTTAGCTGAGAGTTCTCAGTCGATTTCGACGCAGTGGTCCGAGTTGTTAGTATCTAGGCATACTTGCTCGGCTGTCTCCTTCTGTGGTTTGGGTCCATTGGGCTTTGATCATTTAGTCCGCAAGCAATCATGCGCGAATTTCCTGCTAACTTTCTAAGTTTGTGTTCGGTAACGCAGCACGATGTGGCCATTCATTGACTGCCTCGAAGGGTAAAAACACCCCGCTCTATAACACACTGGTGGTATGTTGAAACGATAGCCTTCATAGAATGGATCCAAGGCGTTCCTAGAATGATGTTTTAAATGATCGGTCTGTCTATGACGAGGAACTTGACCCATCGTGTCATACCCGCAATGAGGATCAGCATCTTGACTGTGCTATGAGTCATCATTGATTTTCTATCAAAGCCTGTTAATGGCTTAGCCGTGTCATGAATTCTATGTTTGCATTAGGTATGACATGTTTGTCCATGCTTCTTTAAAGATTAGGTCAACCGTGCTGCATGTGTCAATAAGGACTCTTGTGATATTCCAGTTAACTACACGGATCTCGACTACCACAGGGTTGTCATGAGGCTGTTGTATGCCTTCGGCGTCGGGGTCTGTGAAACATATGAGTTCGTTAGGTTGTGCTTCGAACGAGGGTGACGTTTGCTGATCCATGCTTCTGCTTGGCTCGTCCCTTGGGGGATTCGGCCACATGCATATAGTTTTTGATTGCTTGCATCGAATTATTGGTCTTTTTTAGACTACCCATGATCATGATCATCGTTTTGGGCGGCGGGGGTGGCAGTTCATCCTTTTCTACTTGATCGGTCCACTTCTGTGCAGGCTCCTTGTTAGGGGTTCCCTCGAGGCCACATGATTTTTGGTAGTTCGCTTGGGCTTGTTCGCCATACGGCCGTTGTTTGGGGTCTTCTAACTTGACCTCTCCCTTCTCAAACTTGGCAGAGAGTAGCTCTCTCAGGGCATTGCACTGTGAAATAGCATGTCCTCTTTGCCTGTGGTATTTGCAGTAGGACTGCTTATCATCTCTAGAGGCGTCTTGGTACCACTTGTTAGCAGGGATCCACGAATGTTTCTGTCTGTCCTTGGTGGATTTGTTTGTGCGAAAATAAAAGATAGAGTATAGAGAGAATGGAGAGAATAGAGAGAATAGTGTTGAGGAAGAATGGAGAAATGAGAGAATTGTAAAGAGAAAGTTTAGTGAGAGAATCTACCCTAAAGGGCTTAATTCTATTGATCAGATTTACATAGTTTAAATAGAGAAAAACCGAAAATGAATCTAGCCTAAGATTACAAATGAGATTCATAAAAGCATAAAGCACAATGACTTTGGGACCACAATGACTTTGGGACCACTTCTAGCCGTTGGAACACATTTGGGACCACATACAAACAGTCAGAATGTGGATAAGGTTGATTCAAATCTCTGCAAATATCTTCCTTTGTGGGCTGAATTATTTGGGCCTTCTCCTCTTTAACACATATTTGGCCTTTAAAGGAGATTGGCATGATGATTGAATCAATTGTACAGCCATAGTTGTACAGCCTTGTACAGATGTAGAGTGGTTGGATTACTCTAATGTCTAACACTCCCCCGCAAGTTTGGGCTGCGGTTCACCAAAGGCCAAGCTTGGAAACCGCAAAGACTACCTCATTAAAAACTTTGATAAAGAAAACCTCGTGGGACAAAACTTTATCAAGGGGAAAAGAGTATAATCTTTACGGCTTCAATGGTGTAGCCATGATCTTTGATGAGATGTTAGATGTCTTTCTTCCATTTGACTCTTCTTGAGGCTTTGGTCCTTTTTGTGTGTGCACCAAATGAGACTCCTCCGTTCAGCCAACACCACAAATGGATCCTTCCTTGATTGAGTCTACCACTTTTACGTTCAATACTTGCTTTCCTTGGCTCTTTTGTTACCTTTGGTTGTAATTCACACAAAGAGCACACAAGGTTAGTAGTAGGAAGGATCTTGAGTAAGATTCATACCTTTTCATTGCTTCAATGCAGACAAGAGATAGTTAAACGTTCCACTCAAGATACACCAACTCCTTTGTGTTTCATCTTTATCTCTTGTATCCTTTTCCACTTTTGATCCTTTGTTTACATTGTATCCTTCATCTTGGTGAAGCCTATCTGGTCTTCATTCCAAGAATATCCAAATAGCAAGCATTCTCTTCCTTAGTGTTACTTTCCACTCTTATACAGATTGCATGGTTTCTGTTTATGAAGAGATTGGTTCTCATCTTTCTCTTATGTTAGCCACGGCCATGATAATGACCTCTTGGTGTACTCCCGTCATGGCCGAGGGTGACTCGTTGCTGCACTTGAACTTTGGCGAGATTCACAGCTTGTGTTCCAAGCTTTGTGTGAAGCTCCTTCTCTCTTCACTATTGTGTGTGAAGGCAAACACTCTCATCTCCAAATCCGAGCTTACAGTTCACCTACTCTCTTTATCCCATTCTCTTGCATTAATTTTCTCTGCTCACCCACTACTTCTTGTGAGAGTATCAACAATTTGACTCCTTTGAGCCTTCATGAAGAGATCCAAAGATTTTAAGTATATTGTTGTGGGTTTTTATGAAAGCTAGAGGGTAAAAAAATGATCATAAGAGCATTGAGTAATATATAACTAAAGAACTATAATGCAAAGAGCTATGAGGTTAGAGAATAGTCTCTTTCTCGGTTTGATGATGGCATAGACGAACTAGTTGGAACAGCCTTGGCTTGTGACAAGAGCATATCCATCCTTCTTTCTTCCTTTCACCATTTCGTGATCCAAGAGCCACTTTCCTTATAGGCCTTCTTTTATTCTCTTCATAGATATGGTACCTTCAATCAAGAAAGAACCAACCACAAATGAACATCAGAAAGTGGACTTTTGGGTTTGTAAATCTGAGTAATTGGCATATAAGGTAAGAGACGAATAAGAAGACTTTTAGAAATCGCCCATTCTTTTATTTGATGAAGGTTTTTCCTTCATTTTCTCATGGCTTATCTCATACAAGCTTGGTGTGAGAGTTGCTTCAATCTTCTTACGGTTTGTACCATTACAAGCTTAGTGTAAGGAGGTCTGTCACCAACTTAGAGTCCTTGGAGCCATTACTCCTTCACCTTCAATACACCTATGAGTCTATGAGTGCCTTTTAGTTCCTCATAAGTGTACTTCCTCCTTATTCTTTTTAACCTCATTCCCTTGGTTCACCAATCATCAATCCTTATCCAACGATCCCTTTTTAGAATTCTCATTTATTTACTCCCCTAAACCTTCAAGACAACACCAAGAAGATTCAAGATTTT
>OVBA01001144.1:0-48454 GCA_900406435.1 Lepidium aucheri
GTTTCTTCGCTAACGCCACCTCTAAAGAGGATTTAATTCGTGAATTCTTGGACCTTCTTGGTTGTTGTCGAGGTACCGGTGGCAAGTAAATAATTTCAGCTACTTGGTCAGGGACAGGCAGTACCGTATCCAAAGGCATTACTGTGCCAGCGTAAGCACTACATAAATATCTCTGCGACAATATCGATCACACAGGAACATACGAGAAATGTTTCTACGCTTGGCTGCTGCAATTGCATGTACACATGGAATAGTTACGGCTGATTTATGGCTCACTTATGTGTAAATGACTGATTTATGGGATAGTTACGGCTGATTTATGGAACAGTTACGGCTGATTAATGGGATAGTTATGACTGACTTACCTCCAAAAATTGTGAATCAGCCGTATATATTGATAAATCAGCCGAGTTTTAAATAAATCAGTCGTATATATTGATAAATCAGCCGAGTTGTAAATAAATCAGCCGTATCATATTTATAAATCAATCGTATCATATATATATATATATATATATAAATCAGTCGTAGGTTGTTTGTTCTCGAACTTGTAGAACTATGCAACCTCTACCGTCAAGATTAAATGTATATCGATCTTTTTTAAGTCATTTCCCTGAAACTATAATTACGGAATCCATTAAAGTACAGATCTCCAAACTGAGATGAAATAGAGGGCAAGATGTAAAATTGGATGAACCAGAAGGTTGGAGACGGCGGACTGTTAATCTAAATATGTGATGTCTACGAGTTGACGTGGAGCTCATGTTTGCTGACATGGAACCATGCCACTATAGGAAATCATAAGTCTGCCTAATTAAGTCTACCACCAAAGACATTGAAAAGTTAGTCGTAATTATAAAAACTATTTCAGTAATTTTAGAAGTTTTTGAAACCAGCCATTAAACAAATTAAATCAGGTGAAAACAATAAGTCAACTGTGATGTAGTATAAACCAGCTGTCACACATACTATTACAGTAATTATTTAAAAATTACTAATTCAGCCAGTAAAAACTGACCTACTAGTAAATTAGCTTTGTTATGGCTGATTTACTATAAATTAGCCATCAAAAGATCAATTAACTCAGCCGTAAGTTAATAAATCAGCCACATAAATCGCTGAAAACTGATTAAGTCAGCCGCATTATAAAAAAAAGTCAGCCAAAATTTTGGTAAATCAGCTGTGGGAGTTAAAAGTCAGTCATGTCTACTATATTTAAATTAACCAAAATTTCATAAGTCAGCCTGTACATTCAGCTGATTTAAATGGTAAAATCAGCCTACCAAATCATAAGTCAGCTGATTTATAAACTCAGCCTTCAGCATATAACTCAGCCATAACTTCACCAAAAAAATCTCAGGCCGAATTTCATTAATACACATAAGCAGTTTTGTTGCCACGTAAAATTTTTTGCTGATGTGGAAAAAAAATAATAATAGCATTCTTGTAATTATATTTTTATTATCAAATGCTTATAAGGGTACTTTGGGTATGAAAAACATAATAGTAATTAAAAATTAATTTATATCGATCTAATCATTTTTATCAATATATGTGCTATTTAAGTAACTCTCTTTTTTTTTTATAATAAGGCCCATTCGCCCATTATGGGAGAGGGATTGGATAACTATCATACCATAAAGCAGAAAACTAGCCAGGGCTTTTACCACGGGAGATTCATGAGTAATTCTTTTGGATGAGAATATATTGAATTTTTATTGAAAATTATAGAAACAAAAATTTGGGAGATAATAATAGAAGAAGAAGGTGGCTTTCGATAGAGCTAATATTTATCCCCTTTTTTTTGTGTGTCATCAAGCATAGCTAATATTAATCTAAAGCTATGCATGGCCTAAAGGACAACCAAAACATAAGATAACAACACAAACATCAAAACAGAAAGCGACGCCGAAGAGAAATAGTAAGAAACCGCCGCTCCTGTTGCACCGCCTCCGGTTCCTCCTCCTCCTCCTCCTAGATTACCGTAAGGATATGGAGGAGTATAAAAGTAAGGATACGGAGGAGAATACATAGTCGTGGAAGGTGGTGGTTGATTGCAACAGCCTGTGGGTGGAACCGGAGGGCAGTGATGAGAACGTGACGATGAAGATGATGAAGGCGACGGAAGGGATGGAGGCGGTGAATACGGTGGAGGAGGATTACCGTATGGAGAGTAACCTGTAGAAGAAGGTGGTTGAGGCGGTTGGTTACATGGATAAGGAGTACAATAACCAGAGTTTGAATCCATATTAGCTAAGTTTAGATTCACAAAGTTGAGAAGAAGTGATAGATATAATAAGGTAATAGAAAGAGAAGCTTGGAGAGACAACATGATGAAATGAGTTTAAGTGTTTGGTGTAAAAGATGAAAATATTAGTTTTGAGATTTATAATAGAAAGAGATGAATTTGTATCCTGGGTTTCGTATAATCTGCCGCATGGCATAACACATGTCGTAAATGTTGAAGAATTTATGAGGAAAACGTTTGACGTAGACAAAATGTTTGTCATGTAATGACAAATATTAAAACGGATTATTTATCATTTTGGAGTTTATTTAGTGCTACCAAACTCACCTAAAGATGTCCTAATTTATAAGAAGATATATTCTTATATGTTACATGCATGAGTTCCAAGATGAATGTAAAAAAGTTTGGAACTTGAACCTTTCGTTATGCAATGTTTTGAATCATTTTGATAGTTAGTCTAGTTTAATTACGAAACGAACTTTAATTCTAATAAACTAATAAATGTAGATCAATTTGTTGACTATTTAACAATCAATTGAAACCGATATATATCCATATATGTAAATCTTTTTTAAGAACATGTGAAAAGTCAAAATAAACAGTTCACAAAACAATAGTCAAAAACATAAATTATACGTTCTTTTTTTGGTAAACTTGTATATTATATTAATATCGAAAAGCAAAAATGAGGCAGAGAATTTACAAAACTACAAATTTAAGCTAAATTAGGAACACTACATTTGTCTATTATAATAAATTGAATTTAATATTTGGACCACTTCTATTATTGTTCTTCCTATTAATGGCTCGCACTTAGAACTCGTTATTTATTTCAACATCGTAAAGCAAATGCAATGTTACTTAAAGCGTATGAAAAAAAAACAAAAGAAAGAAGAAAATAGTTAGATAAAAGGTTACAACTTGCAGCTCGTGATGGCTTTCCTTTAAATTTCTACAGAAATAAAGGAAAGAATTAGTGTAACACGAAACAACAACCCTCTCTCTTTTGGAGAAAAAACCAAGAAGAAGCTAAAATAACAAAGAGCTTGTATTTTGTTCATTATATAATCGGGATATAAAGACAAAAAAGAATACAATATTGAGATATACAATTAAATAATACCAAATTTGATTGCATCCTTTAAATACATGTATTAACATTAAATTACAACATTCAGTCACCTCTTTAGATACAGAAAGATAAAGAAAACATAACATAGCATTTAACGGTATACTAGAAAACAAATGCAACAATAGAAGCACCTAAGTCAAATTGCTCACATCATACAGAGTTTGATCAAAATATTGTATACAACGTGTTGTAAGTTTTAAAAGCAAATTAATTAGGTTTTATGAAGTATTCAATTTTTTTTTCTTTTTTTTTGCAGAATCGTCCCCAAAAAATCATGTCCAATTTGAAAATAAACGAAATATTTATTCTTCTCGTAAAAAAGTAAGTAAAAAAAAAAAAAGAAGTCACAGTCGAAGTCTTAAGAGATCCCTCTGCTTTATGTACATCGAGAGGTAGGGAAGGTGTTCTTGTCGAAAAGGGAGACAAATTCTTCTTGTACAATCTAATGTCTTTAGGTTACGCTGAGAAATTATCCTTCATTGAAGATGTTGGTCAAGTCGGCATGGCCGAATTCTTCGACCCATCTCATGTTCTACAATGCAAGGTTTCTGGGCTTTCTAATTTTTGCTTTCTCGTTTCCTTTCCCTCCTGGGTTTTTATGGCTTTACTCGTTTTTTCTTCTGATTCTATGTTATTTTTTTCACGTTTTCGTGGGGATTATTCGCATAGCAGCTTCGTGTGTTCTGTCCTAGTCTTTGATTTGGATCGCATCTTCATATTGTTGTGAGGTTTATGGACGAGTTTAATATGACTGCTTGATGATTCATATAATATACTTAGGTTTTTACAAAAATTTATTCTTGGACTTGCATTATGTTGTGTTTGGAATTAGGTAATAACAAGCATTTTAAGATGAGCTAAATCACAATGTGATTGATTTCAGATCATATTTCCTTAGAGAATGTGGCTGTTTTTGCATTCAAAATAGGTCTTATTGTTCCATCATTGTTTTATCTTACAAGCCAACGTTTTGGACTGTGAGGTCTGATTTAGGACATAGTTGCTAAATCTTTCTTTTAGCTTTCGTATTTATATAATCTGATTCCCTATCGTGGTGTTTGTCTAATTTTGTTTTGGGATTGCAGATCGAAGAACTTGCTAAGCTGATTCAAAAGGTGTAGATCTGTGTGCCCCCTTTCATATTCTGCTTGGTGCTTTGGATATATATTTTTTCTGTTTCTCGTTCTTATTTAAGTCTCTTCAAACATCTGGTTTTGTGTTTGTAGAGTAAGCACCTAGTAGTCTTTACAGGTGCAGGCATTTCAACTTCTTGTGGTATACCTGATTTCCGAGGCCCCAAAGGAATTTGGACGTTACAGGTGGGAGCCAAGGCTTTTTAATTCTGTCACTGATAGGCCTGTATTTTCCATATAACTTTCTTATTTTCAATTTATAGTTTGTCATCATCATTGCTTGACATGATTGCAATTCGTTGGATTGTTTGGCTATCTATCTGTCTTAGCATCATATACTAATCAGTGTTTATTGGTTTCAGCGCGAGGGAAAAGATTTGCCCAAAACATCTCTGCCCTTTCATCGTGCAATGCCGAGCATGACCCATATGGCTTTGGTTGAATTAGAAAGAGCTGGCATTTTAAAATTTGTCATCAGTCAGGTAATCCTCCCTTGAAGAATTATTTTTTAATGATTGTGCTTTTTTCATTAATAGGATCTTGTCCATGTTTACATATCTAATCTTCACTTTTATGCTGCTTCACAAATTATCAGAATGTGGACGGCTTACATCTTCGATCTGGAATACCAAGAGAGAAGCTTTCTGAACTGCATGGAGATTCTTTTATGGAGATGTGCCCATCATGTGGAGCAGAGTAAGGCAAAAATATGTGTTTTTGCCTCTCTCTCTCTCTCTCTCTCTGACACTGTGATCCCTTTTGATAGAGTTTTCATTATCTGTTCTGATGCTCACTTGACTATGAATTGGTACACCTTTCTTAAACAAATGAAGGTACCTGCGTGATTTCGAGGTTGAAACTGTTGGATTAAAGGAGACATCAAGAAGGTGCTCCAATGGAAAGTGTGGAGCTAAACTTAAAGATACGGTCTTAGATTGGGAGGTAAATTTTCTTTGCTGTTCTAATACGAACGCGTTGCCCTTGAACAAGAGTCCAACGGTTTTACATTTTAAGTAGGTAAACTTGAATCTCTGTAAATGTTATACTGTTTTCTTTTCATGGTAGGATGCTTTGCCTCCAAAAGAGATTGATCCTGCAGAGAAGCACTGCAAAATGGCTGATCTTGTACTCTGTTTGGGTACCAGGTAATTAATGCTCATCAGAACTCGCTTGTTTATTTCATTAACACATTGATCATTTAGCCAGCAACTCGTTTAGGTGACATAATCTTGCATTTTGATTGTTTCATGTGCTTAACCACTTAATGCAGTTTGCAGATAACCCCTGCTTGCAATTTGCCTCTCAAGTGTCTCAGAGGTGGAGGCAAGATCGTGATAGTTAATCTGCAGGTTAATTATCATTTTTGTTCATCGGCATGGGTTTTTATCCGTGTCATATACTAAAATGATACAGTATTTATATAATGGGTTCTCTGGACAGTAACCTCTATTTAGTATTTACTATAAGACTTGAAGCTTTCGTTGGAATGAATATGGAAGAATGTGCTTTCAGTCGGAATAGTTGACTGATTATATTCGTCCTTGCAGAAAACTCCGAAGGACAAAAAAGCAAATGTAGTGATTCATGGTCTTGTTGATAAGGTAAGACTTAATTTTTGTTGTTTCTACATTTGTGGACAAAACCGGAGTGATGCTTAACAGATTACCTTCAGCACTGCGAGAAAATCGAGTCTTATAGGTTTGATCTCTTCCTTCTGATGTGCAGGTGATTGCAGGGGTCATGGAATCTCTTAACATGCAGATTCCTCCATATGTCAGAATCGATCTTTTTCAGATACTTATAACGCAATCTTTAAGCGGGGGTAGTATTTCTTGAACCTTTCAAGGATTTTATGCAATATATATGTCTTATTTTGTAATTATGTGTGAATCTTCTTTTGATGTTAGGCTCCGTAGCTCTCACTCACATTTTTATACATTTCGGTTGCAGATCAGAGGTATATTAATTGGACCTTGCGTGTTGTAAGTGTTCATGGATTGACTTCTCAGTTACCGTTCATCGAATCTGTGGAGGTAATCTTTAAAAGCAACTACACCAATGGCGAAAACTATAATTCCTTTCTGATCCTTTTCATGTGCCATCCAGGTTTCTTTTTCAGATAACCAAAAGTACAAAGAAGCAGTTCTCGATAAGCAGCCGTTTCTTTTGAAACGGTAAAACTAACACCTTCTTTGAAGTCAGTTCTTATCTTTCAACTGACTCTAATACATTATCACCTCTTTCAGGAGAACAACACGAAACGAGACTTTTGACATATTCTTGACTGTTAAGTACAGTGACGGTTGTGACTGTCTCCCCACTCAAATCAACATGCCCTTTGAATTCAAGGTTTTATCAAGAGTAATACTTATTGATAAAAGTACTTTGTTATCTTGACTTGCAAACAATTTTTTACCTGTGTAGGTCTCAACAGAAGAGCATGGAGAGATTATTGACAAGGAGGCTGTGCTACAAAGCCTGAGAGAGAAAGCGGTTGAAGAATCCAATTGCGGGCAAAGCAGTGTGGTTGAGAGAAGAGTGGTGTCTGAACCGAGAAGTGAGGCTATTGTGTATGCTACTGTGACCAGTCTCAGGACTTTCCATAGTCAACAATCTCTGCTTGCTAATGGAGACCTCAAATGGAAGCTGGAAGGCTGTGGAACGTCCCGCAAACGTTCTAGAACCGGCAAACGAAAATCAAAGGCACATGAAGAAGAATCGAAGGCATAGAAAGAAGAAGAGAAATCTTGTAGTGGTGTATATAAAGAAGTACTAGTCTGACAAGAATAGGTAGTATAGAAGTTTGCTCCCAAAAAAAGGTAGTATGGAAGTTAATGGCGGTTTTTGAGGGCTGAGTTAAATTTTGTTTTTGTTTCACACTCGGTTCCCTTCAAACAAAAGTTAACCACGAATTGAAGAAGATAATCTTGGTTCGGTATGGTTCAATATATCGGTTAACCTTTTGTACTTACGTAATCGTTTTCGAAATATTATAAACATTATGATACCCATTTCATAAGAGAGAAAGGAATCTCGAGTTTCATAAAAGACCTCTACTTCAGACAAGAGGTTTGGCATTCGCTTGTTTGGTTTTTGAGGCGAAAGATAAATGTTTAGAAATCGCTGCTGCTCTGGCAAAACTAATGCTTAATAAGAACATGTTTATATTTGGAATTATGGATGAAGTATCCGTAACCAAGAAAGAAAATCAATTAACCGAGTTACAGTCAGAGTGCACGTGTGTGGTTAGCCTATGATAAGTATGTTATTTTGTTCCTCAATTTTTTTCGAAGGATTAACAAAAGGTAGTTTTAAATTACCTTGTCACGAATATGGTTCTCATATTGAATTGAACAGATTACTTAGATCGAGATTCAGCAGTTTATTCATTTAGATATGGTGAGGGTTTGATACCTTCTTTTCGCTCTTACCTAAAGATAGAAGACAAAAGAATATTTCGAACAATTTGATATAAAAATTTATCAATAGTTTTACATATTGTATCTTCTTGTCGCGTTTGTTCTTATCAGAGTAAAGAAGTTGATCTAAACCCTTACATAAAATGTCTGTAGAATATGTGGAGGCCAAGAAGCGAACAATCAAAGGTATGCTACTTTCTTATAAATTGGTTTGCACGTTTTTCAATTTGATGCTATTTCATTCTCATCATAGCTTATTATGTTTTATGTTCACTGTTTCCATGATCTTAAGGTGCTGAAAAAGTAGTGGAGATCGAAGACATAAAACACATATTAGAAGAGAAAAGGTCGATGGGAGATGAAGTGGAGAAATTGAAAGAGGAATGGGATTCACAAAGACTTTCATTTCATGAACAAACCAAGCTTGATGGTCTTACAACACAAAATTATTGAAAGATGTTTCACATGATGAAGACAAAGAGTTTGATGAGTTTGATCGCCTATTTCTAGAGCTGATTTTACCATTGCAATCACTGTTAATAGTTTAAAGATGCCCAAAAATGAAAATCTCTATAGATATGAGCATTTATGATTAGTTCTTGTCCATCAAACTGTGTATCATCACAATGTTTAAGGCAAAGCCAACTTCTTAGGTTGCGGGCGGAGAAAAATGGATGTGGGGACTTGGGTCGCTCCTTTCGTCATAAGGCGTGGAATTAGACTTTCACTATTGAATCATTTATCAGGTAAATATCAGATAGAGGTTGTAGCAAAGAATTATGAAATCAGGATGTTGATAGGTAGAAGATTTTGGTTAGTGAATTCTGTATCTAAGAAGGAGATAAAGAAATTTTAATATTGGTCTGCAATCTGAATCCTTCTAAGACCTAAGGTTGTAACGGTTTATTTCAACAATTGATCAAAATTTTTAATTTTTTTTTCTAAAAAACAATTGGATTGACTAAAGAAAAGTGATAATTCTATCATGTGTGACTACATAATTATTTAGCATCCAGTTTTATTTAACCATTTAACTGTTTGTCGAAATGCATGACTCCATTAGTTTTCTAGAGGGAATAACCTCAATCAAACACAGTATTTACCAAAAGAGTCAAATTGAACACCTAACTATCATAATTATTGATCAAATCATGAACTTCTATTTGACTTCTATTAAAATCTTGAATTTGTGTTGACCGAACCGATTTAGCCCGAATTTAAATTACCAAACAAAAATTAATAACTCCGTTAATGATTCTCCATTAGTTGAAATTGTGCGTTTCAATTGTCTTCTTCAAACACTAAACTCCCAAATCTAAACCCGAAGTCTCAAATTTTGCTCTCTTCTCCCTCATTCTCAAATCGATTACTCTCTTCTTTTTCATTCTCATATTGATTTCTTTAATCTTGGTTTCATTTCCCTTCACACAAGCTCTTTACCTATATTTCTGCTATTAATTTATCTTAACACTCTAATCTTTGAACTAAAAACTAGTTAAGAAGAAAATTTCCAACCGATCATCGATTCTTATAAGGGGAAATTTGGTGTATTTAAAGTCAAAATGGAAATCTGAAATCGGTTCTAAAAATCAAAAATCATTTAAGATGAAGAAAATGTAAGGAGAAGAGGAAGAAGACTTTGAAATTTGTTCTGAAAACTTAGGGTTCATACAAAATCTATTCCCGATCTTGTGAATCTGTGTGTAACTCGCATTTGTGATGAGGAGTTAATAAATAAGATGGGCCTAAAAATATTGAACCTTTAAATATTAGGCTAAGCTCATGTTTTTAAGGGCTTTACACTGTAAACAAAAAACCCAAATTGATATATCTTCGCTTTATCTTGACTCCTTCTTCTCTCTCTCCATGCATCCTTCTTTCTGTTTCGATTCAGGTAACTTAAAAGTTAATTACATTAACTTTTATTCTGGTAGCCTTCGTAGCTTTTAATTTTTGCTCAAAGGAGATTCAAAACTTAGTAATTTTGGGACTCTGCATAGTCTAAATCAGTGTTTGAGTTTGATAGGAAACATGATATGTACTTACACATATCTCTCTATGTTTTGTTATAAAATGATATCTGTATTTCAAAATTGGGCTAGGTATGATAGATAGACTACAAAAATCTCCATGTCATGTGTCATAGATGAATTTGTATCCGTTCAAGAGAGATATTGATGAACTCATAGACAAGTTTGTGGAGGTATATCTATTCTCTTCTCTCTTTTTTTTATCTAACTTCTAGTTTATTTAATCTCTGGATTCAAATATAGGGTGATTTGACAACATTTGCTGATTTAAAGAGTGTGTGGCTACCTCGAGAGTTTTCCTATATATATGAAGCTGCTCCTAACTCCAACTTAGCTTTTTTCATGCAGTCACTATATGTTTATACCATTCGTATGCTGATGTCTAATTTCTTAAGTACTGGATATTGCAAATTGATTTTTCCTTTCTTCATTTTGTTCTTGTTTCTTAGCATAACGTATAAGCTCACCTTATGTCTACAGTTTATATGGTTAGCATTGATTCTTTTTCACAAAGACTTGGTGGTCTTTACTGTCTTTATAGCCTTCATGAAGTCCAACCCTTAAAACCCAAGTTCAGAATTTATATCTCACTTTGTAAGTTTTTACCTTTTTTGGTGTTGCTGCTAGCTTTTGTGTTTTGCACCAAACAATTTGATATATGTATCATTTTTATTATTTTATTACACAAGTCTAAAACATGAACGTTTTTGTGATTTGGTTCATTTTGGAATTTCGTTGCTCTCTTTATAGCTTGCTAGATTCGTACTTAACTTTCTCATCATGTAGAAAAGCCTGGAAAATTTTGGGATCTTGTAGTTGAGGCGAAAGATAAAGGTGTAGAGATAGTTGCTGGTGTTGCAAAACAAATGCTTGATAAGAACATGTTTGTATTTGGAGATGTAGATGAAGCATCTGCAACCAAGAATGTAAATTAATTAACCAAATTAAAGAATACACATGTGCGGTTAGACTATGATAACTATATCATTTTGTCCCTCAATTTTTTCGAAGGATTAGCAAAAGGTAGTTTTAAATTACCTTGACACAGATATGTTCTCATCTTGAGTTGAACATATTACTTTCCAAGACCGAGATTCATCAATTTATTCATTTGGACATGGTGAGGATGTAATACCCTCTTTCGCTCTTCTTAAAGATAGAAGACAAAGGAATATTTTACGATGCCTAAAAGCGGATGGCATTCAAGGACATTGAGTTAGAAGGAGAGCGGACCGTGCTCACAAGTTACACAAAAGAAATAAACCTTTCACTTGGGATGACCAAGCTCACAGTATTGGTATGCAGATTACAAAAACTAGTAACTTTCATGGTAGTTCAGAAAGACGCCACTTTCAACGCCATTCTCGAAAGACCATGGCTACACGCGATTCAATGGATGTTACGACTACAAAGGTTATAGTGGAAACACTGTGAATTGCATGTGTTGTGGCATGGGGATGTACCACAAGATCATCGAGGACATCTTGTATTCGTCGTGTCCATAGTGTGGTGTGATTGAGGATTGCGACAACTATTGTTAAGATCATAGACCGTATTAGTGTGGCAGAGGGGTTTGTTGAGTCTTTGTTAGTTGATTAAGTCTTGCTTGTTTATGCAAGTCAAGACAATTTTGAGTCTTGGGGAGTCTTAGATAAAGTCATTTCTAAAACTCAGCCTATGCGGCTGCCAAGGTGGATTATTTACTGATATGTCTGATTTTACCCCTTTTTAGGACCATATTTCGACTCATTTTGCATCCCTAGACATAACATTTCCATAACTTTAGGGTCATTTAGGTGTATTTTGCATATTTTGTACTTAGACTTGCATTTTGGAGTGATTTAAAGTACTTTGGAAGCTTTTGGAGCGTTTTGGGCACAAAAGGATACAAGGAGCCATCTAGACACTGTTGGAGTAAAAGAATGGACCAGAGGAAGCAGTTAGGACAGAGATCCCTCTCGCCTCGCAGTAAAGCCTTGATCACGGAGAGCGAGTACTCCAAAATTAGGCACTTCAAGAACGCCTCGCACCTAAGCCTTGAAGTTAAGATCACGAGTATTGACTAGAGTCTGACTTGGTGGACGCAAGCTTCCACCTTTCCAAAGAACACTCGCTCTTCGAAGTTATGCCTCGCAACCATGCCTGCGAGTCTTAGCCTTGCCAAAGAAAGGAGCACGCCTCCAACCCACTACTCGAAGTTGCACCTGTGAGTGCTTTATCTTATTTACTTTTGTTGACCCTTTTAAGTCGGTGTTGACCATATAGGGTTATCTTATACCAGACTATAAATACACTTATAGCCCACAGAAACCAGATAGGCATTATCATTTACTCTATTTTCAAAATCTAGCAAAGTTTAAGTTTCTCTTTTTCTCTCTTTTCCTTAGTTTTTGCCATTTCCATGTTATTCTGTTCTAGATCATTAAGTTACTTTAATTTCTATTTTTGTCTTTTTGTTTAGTTCCTTTTGTTCTTTCCATTTATGTATTTCATTTCCATCTTCGAGTTTATGCTTTTTAACATGAAATCTGAGTAGATCCATTAGGTTCTTGATGATGGGGTAGATTAGTTCAGATCCAAAGGTTTCCAAGCTTGCTTAAGATTATTTATGCATAGATCTCTTCGAGTTAGGTTGTTCTTAATGCCTATTTGTTGAAATGCTTGACTAAACCTTGCTCGAAATATTAGTTCTTAGCTCAAGAGATTGTTGTTACGACTGCGATTAGACTATTTTAGGTATGATCTTAATACCTCCTAGATTTTAAATCATTGATGAGAATCGAATCTGATTATTTTCTGGGTTGAGTTTTATTTTATGAGAATGAGTGAGATTATTGATTCTTTGTCTAGAGATCACCCATATTAGGTTGTTAAGCAAGCTCTGGATCCTTTGGTGAAGTTCTGATCATTGGCCTTACTCCTTGAGAACCCATCTTTAGCTTATTATTACTTGCTTTTTTCACACTCTGTTTTATTGCTTAAACTTTATTTTGTTTTACTTTGTTTTAACTTGTTTAGTTTTGCTTTTAGTTTCATTTGATGATTGTGATAAAATCTGGATTTACATTTGGCCTGGATTAGGATAGATCCTCCACGTTCTGAGTGCTAGTAATCTCATCTTTGGTTTGATACATTTTATGTTGCATTGATTGTCCTAGCATATTGGGATTTGATAACATAAGAGCACCCCCATTGAAGGTTCAATGGGGGGTTCAATACACAGATTCCAAAAAAAGCAGAATAAAAAACTAATAAATTTGTGAACCTGGCTCTCACTGTCTCTCTGCGAAGAACTCGTCTCTCCAACTGTGTCGTGGGCCCCACGACACGTGGCGGCCCACGATTGGTCAATTTTTTTTTTTTTACGAAAGTTTAATTTTTTTATTATTTAAAAAAAAAAAAAATTTGTCGGGCCCCACAAGCAAAAAAATTTACCATGTGGATGCTCTAAGGGTAAAAAGTGTGTTATCAAATTGGCATCGTTGCCATTGGGTTATTAGCTTTGCTACACTCGGACACTTGGATCTCTTGAGGCCAGCATCTGTTGCTATTAACTTGTTTTGGTGTTTTTGGTGAAGTTACAATACTACTCGTAGGAACAGCCGTGAGGCCAACCTTCAGTCTAGTCTTCTCCAGCACTCGCCAAACCAGCTTGACTCCTGTGAGTTGAGCTTTGCTTTCTGAGTTGAGCTTTGCTAGTCTTCTTGCTCGTTTCTTTGATATATGGATTCTCTTCTTACTTGTTTGGTCAAATTACCAGGTTGCCCATTTTTGAGGTTCATGCAAACAAGATCGAAAGGCAATCAGAACCTACTCAGATATCTGGACAACATCCATTTCCTATCACTAGAGCTTAGAGAGCAAAGAAAAAGAATTCAGACAAACAATACATAACCAGCCGATATAGATCCCAATACAACTCCATAGGGATCCACTGATAGTACACCACCACCTCAAGCTATTGCGGCTCAAACAACAAGGGCTCAAGCTAAACTCCCAAGGTGCATTGGAGCTGGTGATGCACTCAATATTCACACTCAAAAGCATAAAATTTTGCCAAACAACAATTTTAAGATTAAGAGTGGTCTCATTGTTATGGCCAAAGTAACAAATTTTATGAATTGTCTTCTGCAGATCCATTAAACCATCTAGATGAATTTAAGAGGCTTTGTAACCTAACAAGGATCCATATATTTTATGGTTTTTCACCAATAGACTACTCAATCAATAGATCATCAAACCTTACAAATTCTGTTAGTAATGTATTTATTTTCTTACAACTGTACTATATCTAGTATCGTTTGTAGAAGACATAATAAAAGAAATATAAATATTAACTTCTTTATCTTTAGTTTATGCAATTATATACAAAATTCATTCTCTTCCTATAACACTTTTCAATATTAAATTATTAAATTATGTTATATAAATTTCGTGTATTGTTAGTACAATTTTCTTTATGACATAACAAAAGTGTTTAATTACACTGTTTTCAATACAATTTTCTTTATGACATAACAAAAGTGTTTAATTACATTGTTTTTAGTGGATAATATATGATAGATATTTTCTCATAGAAGAACACTATTTTTAGTTATGATATTCCAAATAAAATAAGAAAACTTAACAACGATAGAATCACAGTCGAACTAAAACAGTTTTTCTTTGAATTTCTAATAAACTTGACTCACTATATTCGATTCTAGTTAATAGCTTTAAACATCAAAGCAAGAAAAATAATTTAATTAACTAGAAGTTCAGTATATTATTTTACATGCAAAAACAAAATTCAACATTTAGTGACCTTTAATTGGAACTTTCAGTAAAAAAATGACAATGAGCTATGCAATTGTTTTGTTTGGGTCTATGATTATCATAACCAAAACAACAAGAATGAGAAAAGAAAAAAAAGGACAATAGAAGATTTGGTTACAAAGTGATGTTTATGTTCTCTAACAGGGTTGGTCAATGTTGCAAGTAAGAACACCAACTGATGGATGTGTTGTCTTGAGAAATGAAGCTGGTCGAGCAACCATACTCGACAATTTGGCATAGCTCAGTGTATCTACTTGTCCTGAAGGTGTAAAGAAAGCGCCATTAAGCATTTCATCTCCTTCTGATTTCCAATTCCATTCCTTCCATTCATCTTCTCCATCTACACTCTCTCGCTTTGTAACCTGAGAATATAGGAGACATGTTAGTTTCATAATCATGATTAACTTAGTTATATGTCACGAGCCTACCTCTTTAGTGAACTCATTGTCAGAAGCAATAAAAACATTGCCTTGGCTAAAAATTGTTGGATTAGCACTTCCACCAATTGCATACATCTTCCACTCTCTATAAATGTTATTCACTATATGAAAATATCCATGCCTACACCTACACATATATAATTCCATTTCATTTAGTTAAAAAATCAATAATTCATACAAATATTGTGTTAAAATTTCTAGTTACCTCGGCATTCGTTGAACAAGTCCTTGACCAAAATAGTTAAAAGCAATGGTAACTCTCATATCTTGATCACCTAGGAACTCATCACTGTGACCCAAAAGCATGACTTCATTATGATTCAACATGTAATTATTCGAAATCGTTATATCCGTGGATCCATTCACCGCATCAATTAGCCCATCGTAACATTTCTCTAACGTACAATGATCAATCCAAATATCTCGAGACTCGAATATTGAGATTCCATCTCCATCAGAATAACCTCCAAAGGAACGTTTCGCCGGAACACAATCATGAATATAAATATTGTTTATTATTATATTACTTACTTTATACAAAGTTAAACATGGCCCATAAGCTATTTGCACGTTATTTCCTCTACCATCAATGGTTTTGTATGACGTCATTTGGATATCTTCTTTTAGTTTTATAACCATGTCTCCAGTAAAGATTATCCATAGAGGCTGATCTTGTGTTACAGCGTACCGTAATGTACCTGGTGTTGGGTTTTGAGGATCTTCGTCTCCTGGATCAGTCACAGTGTAGAACTCGCCGGCTCTACCGCCGATTGAGTCGCGTCCGAATCCAACCGCACAATCTGCCAGGTTCTTGCGGTTGTCCTTCCAGTTTTGGTCGCATCTCCAGCAATCGTCGATTGGGTTTCCAGTTGCTGAGCAAGAAGAACCTGTTGAGTTCGATGACTCTGATGTTGTTAATAGTTCTCCAACTATTGGCGGTTTAGGAACCGCAAACGCATAATGAGCGTTTGAGAGAAACAACAAAATCGTACAAATGATTGACATTATTGAGGTTTAATCTAACTGATGATTTCAGGATGAACATATGTTTTATATTTGTTCAATATATATATCCGAGAGACATTAAGTGTGTTTAATAATAAATACGGAGGTAATTAAATTAGGTGAAAATTGAAAGATTTGGGTCCAACAAAAACACTTTACGCCGATTTATACAGGTGGGCTTGAAGCTTACAAGACAAAATACAATTATAGTAACCATAAAAAGAGGCTATTCAAGTCCTTACCTCTCTTCAAGATAACAACGTGACGTTCTTTAGAGTGTTTAACATATCATGTAGTTTAGTCTCGGTATCCTTATTACATACCACACTTGCTACGTACCATCTTCAACGAGCGTTCGGTTTGTCCAATAAAGGACTGCGTGCCGTTAAATAGGCAAGAAAAGCGACACAGTGTTCTTAACCAAAATGTTTAAACGGCGTGGAGTTTAGTTTATTATCCTCATCATGTGTTGAAATTTCTTCTCGTTTGTGTGAAGTGAAACAGAACAGAGCAAATGGCAATGTCTCATCTTTTTGCTCCATTGCCATCTCTCAGCAGAACCCTAACCCTAACCGGCCGTTCTTCTCTCCCATTAAACCCTAACCCACTAATCCCAAAACCTAGAATTTCCAGGGAAAGAGCGGCCACACTCGTTCTCCAATCCAAGGGTGACGATTCCGTGGACGCATCAGATCGGATAATCTCAGCCGTCTGTTACTTCTACCCATTCTTCGATGGGATTCAGTATGGTAAATTCATCATCACACAGTATCAACCTTTCCAGATTCTCATCCAACCTTTGTTTCCCGCCATCAGGGCTTTCAAGAGCTTTCCTTTCAATGGGTTTCTTATCTTCATCACTCTCTACTTCGTCGTCGTGAGGAATCCTAATTTCAGCAGGTACGTAAGGTTCAACACGATGCAGGCGATTGTGCTCGATGTGTTGTTGATTTTCCCGGATTTGCTTGAGAGGAGCTTCAATCCGAGCGAAGGGCTTGGTTTAGATGTGGTGATGAGTTTGGACAGCACAGTCTTCCTCTTCTTGCTCGTTTCTTTGATATATGGATTCTCTTCTTGCTTGTTTGGTCTAATTCCCAGGTTGCCCATAGTTGCTGAAGCTGCTGATAGGCAAGTTCTCTGATTTTACCGACTCAAATCATTTATTTGTATCTATATCACACATGTACTGTGATCGTAACTTTATATGTATTGGCTCTCTTTCTGATAATCAGAACATACAATGTATACATAAACTCGCAGACTTTTGCCATAGTGGTGGTTGTTAAGAACAGGAAAAATTATCAACTGAGGAATTTCTAGAGAGGGAGAGAGAGAGAGAGCTCTTCTTATATGAAAATTTTGATTTGATTATTTATCCTCATCACATATCTGAAAAAGCAATATGGTGAGGAAATGATCATATCTGTAACAAAAGACAAAATACACAAATGGTGAGTGAGTGAGTGTTTTTACATATCTGCACTCATCTGTCTAATGAAAGGGACAAAGTTGTTCCAATTCTCCACCCTAAAGATCTTCTCATTCATTCTGCAAAATGTAAACGACCTTAGAGTGTCACCATTCGGCTGCACACAGTTCTCTCGTATTTGTCTTAGTCCCATCTGTTGCAAAAATTCATGTAAAAAGGTTATTAACCACCACTCTGACCTCAACGTATAAGACTATCGAATGTGCAAATCTCTCACCTCATCAAATCTTTCGCTTGTGTTTCTACCAGTCATATGTAGCGTCCACTTCTTGGAAACATCGTGTATCTAGCAGAAAAAAAAAAGCAGTTTCAGATCCGATCATATTCTTCAGGCATGGTTAGTTGTCTCAATGGGAAGATGCTAGTGCAGAGACTCAGTAAGAACAACGAGACTAGACCACTTTGAAGTGTCTTAGTAGAAGTAAAAATATTTACCAAAGAAAGTACCTGTCTACGCAGTCCTTCAGGGCTGCAAAGATATTTCTCAGGGGTTTCAGTGTCCGCCATATCCAAACAGCTGGGAAAGATACCAAAGATTCATCTCGTTAGTAACACTGAATTAATGCAGCTTCTATGAATTCTGTCCATAGCAAAAGAAAATTTCAGAAAAAGGCTGTTACGGGATATGCAGAGCAGCACCATGGCGAGACAAGACAGATGCGACAGGATCATAACCATCCCTGAGGGCGGTATTGTAATAACCTGCAGTTAGTTCAGCGGGGTGTGAAGATGTCTTATACCACCAATAGATTCCACCAATTTTCACAACCAACATTACGGACTTTTTATCTTCTTCCTCAGGTCTCCGCAAAACATCAGCTGCCTTTCCAAGAATAGCATCAGCATGACAAATCAACTTCCCACTATACCATTCCTACAATGAAAATCAGTTGAACTGGTATTTATTACCCTCCAGTTTCGCTGAAAACTACTCAAATTTCATAATAATGTGAATATTGTAACAGTCACCAAAGGTATGATATAAAACGTACTAGAAAGAAACGACCATAGTCAGAGAGAAAACTATCATTGCCCTCCTCAAAAAACGGAACTCCAGATGGAAAGCTATTATAACAGCCAGTAGTTAGAGGATCTCTGCCTCCCCATTGAGGTTTGCCTTCTTGGGATGCCACGGCCATCAAGTCCTCCATCCTACAACACGTAGAATAGTTCACAATTTGTAAGTATGATTTCAGAGTCAAATATATAAATATTTTTTTGGATAAATAATCTTCACTGACATATACTTGTCATGGCATTGAAATTCACCAATACCAGGGAATTTCCATCTCCCATCTCCAGAAGGATGTGCAGGATATCTGCAAAAGATTCCATGTAAGATTATAGCTATTGTGGCTTATAATTAGTAATCCCCAGAAAGTCATAAGTACCTAAGTTCCCCCAATGGACCAAGACCTATACTTATTTCTTCAATCACATTCCCAAAGTATTGCCCAAAGTTTGTAGAGAAACTGAGCATAAAATCTTCATAGCACTGGACAGCAGTACGGCCACCGAACAAAGGAAGTTGATCGACTCCAAGTGTGAGATAGTCACTGTTTGAAAATCCATTTTTATCTCGATAGTATATATCCTTATTGACTTCTCCAATCTGGAAAGTATAAGAGGAAAAACGAAAATATATTTTACTTAAAACAAGCAAATGTACAATTCATAACAAAAGGAAGCACACTCAAAGAAGATATAATCAAGTAAGCATACATGACTGTGCAACAGAAATCTAGATTCTCCAAGGTCTCAGCAGAAAAAGACACGGGTTATCAGTTCTCACTTCTCAGCTTAAGAATACTCAAAGGAAGAAGCAAAAACCAAATAGGCAACCTTTGCTATGTTTGCTGCAGACAAAATAACTAAATACCTGTAATTCTAACAATACAAACCTCTCGGATCCAGAGTGGAAGACTGATACCTCCTTTTCCACCAAATAAATGCATATTTGAATGAAAACAAAGAGCAACGTGTAACTTCAACCCTGCCTCGGAAATCAGTCTAAAGAGTTCTTCATACAGTGACCATTTAAACTCAAGAGGACAAAAACGCTCTACAATCCCCCACCAAACCTCAACTGCGACTCCATGAACACCTGCTAACTTGAGTGCCTTAAGAGAAACAGTCAAAGCCTTTAGCCTGCAACAAGAAAAAGATAGAAACATCATTACCTGATTCTCAAGACAATGCAAAATAGGGAACCAAAACAAGAAAGTAGACTTGTCTTGTTCTGAAATGTTATTATACTATATTTCATACCAAGTAAGGTTATATAAATCGGTACATTTTGAAACATTTTCAGAAAACTTGCCTTTTAATCTTTGGGTACCCAGAAGCATCGATTCCAAATGTATCAATTGGCATCATCACAAAAACAGGAACTCTCTTGTGCCTTGATGATACCAACACAAATGATCGTGATTTCTCTCGAGCATCCATGCTGTAACATGTTCATTAACAAAAAAAAATCGAATACGAATCACTTAATTCCAAATCAATTTCATTAGCAGACAGCTAATTTTTCCCATCCTGCCTCAAATTGATTCCACTAAAGAAACGTGCACGAAGTAACGAAAATGTTCTCATTGCTCCACTTTATCTTGAATTTAACAGCGAAAGAGCAAATAATACCTAAAGATTCGGCTGTTCCCGGCGAAGGAACGCCATTTAGTGATGAAACGGCCCCGTTTGAACGGAGGAATCATTGATACGCTACGGAAAAAGTTTCGATTACGCCTCGTTCTTTGTTCGAGGAAACAAGATTTCACTGAGAATCCTACGGGATGCAGAAAATTTCCCCCGGAAACTCCGCGACAGCCACATCCAATCTCCGCCATTTATCGCCTTCTTTCTTCTTCTTCTTCTTCTTCTTCTCCTTCGTCGGAGATATTTCTCTGATGGTTTTAGATGCGGAGGAAAAGAGACGGAGATGGAGTACTTGAAACGCAAAATTTATTTCTCTTTTTTCTCTTCGTTATTTTTTTTTAACGACGCAAAATTTATTTGATCTCTTTCTTTATTTATTAATTTTTTTAAAAAAAATCAATAATATTATCAACTTTATTCCTCTTTGGCCCTTTTTCTTTTATTTTCCCCACACATTTTTCAAAACTTCTGTAATTGACCCCATTTTTTGACCTTTGCTTTCTACTCCTCAATTACACCTCGTGCTTAAAGTAGAAAAAGAGGAATCATTCAGTGAAAGTAGTTGAGAATTATTTTATCAGACTCGTGAAGAGTGCAATTTCTGTATCCATTGTCTAACATGAAACTAAATACGTATGACTTTAATAATTGAATCAAGAAAATACTGGACTTGAGTAACATATACTCAAACTGTTGTACTTTAGATAATAAAAGTTTAATATGGAAAACAAAATCCAAAAAGTTTACAAGTTAGCTGACGTGGAAACATCTCGTCCCTTAGTGGATAAGCGTTTAAATTATCCAGTAGAACATATCCCATGCTATTCGAACATCATCAGTACTGCTTGACAAATCTATTTGGGGCTTTTTTTTTTTTTTTTTTTTGTCAAATCTCTTTGGGGGTTTTTGGCAAGAAAAAAAATGTATAAGTCTTCGAAACTTTATNGTATCTCACATATTTATGTTAATCTATTACTTTTGTATTTATTGTTATAGACTCGATCAAATTAAATTATGGGTCCATGACATGTCACGTTACAGTCTCGTACTTAACAAGTGGCATTTCGGTTTATTACATATATATATATACATTTGACACGTAAGAGAAAAGAAATGATATAAACTTCTATTGTTTGACAGAAAAATATGTTACAACAAACTACTTTCCAAATCCGTATATGTACAAATCATTCTTCTAATTAAGTTTGCATGCAAGATCCTAACATCAGTTTCTTTAAAGCTGCCGACGTTTAGTGAAGGAACCTTTAAATTGTAATTTATTTACATGATATGCCATTATATTTTAGTTGAAAAGTTAAAATTCCTGTAAGGATACTTTTGTCATTTTTTTTTTTATTTTGTGATCTTTACTTTGTAAGAATTTATGGAAAATAATTAATGATTAATCTATAATTTACGATTGAACCGAAACTAAAAAGTACAACCCCACATTCCTACCTTTTATTACTCACTCTCACTTTTATTCCTTTGTGTGTAATTTTCGTATTGTTTATATGTCACAAAGATAACTACCATTTCTTCTTCTTCTTCTTCTGTTCTTATATATTGTTGACGACAAATTTATTTTAGACATTTTATAATCCAATAGCAGACCTGAGATTGAATTGTTTAGATAAAAACAATTATTTACCTTTGAGCAGTAAGCATCTGATTTCTCTTTCTCCACAAACTTGAAGCCCTATAAAACCACATTTCTCTGTCCACTCATGGAAGAATACACATGTACAACAGGTGAATCATTGATCCTCAGAGATAAATTTGTAAGTGAATGTACATTAGTTTTGTGAGAAGTTTAAAACAATTACCATTTTAAAACAATTACCATTTTATCTACAGTGTTTAACAAACGTAACTTTTTATTTTTTTGTAGGGATCCAAAATAGATGTTGTTTGTTAGAAAAGAGCATATTTTCACAAAATTGTTTACATATTAGTCATGTTTTTATTATTTTGTTGTACGTTTAGATAATCTAATACTTCTTATTTTGAAGGTTCATTTGACTTGGGGACTAATCACAAACAACTGGCTTTATTTGTTTATTTTTTTTTAGAATTTAGGTTTAAACAATTAGTATACACAACACCCTGATTATATAAGCTGTATATTATGTATTGTTGTGTTAACAAATAAAACAAAAAACAAATTTTCAAAGTTGTACTATATATGTCAAGTCCATTATATTTTAGTATAGTCGTTAATACGTAGCAGTGTTAAGGATGTATAAGTAGTATCTGGCCTATGATTTAGTTAGTTGACAGATAAGAGCTCTCAGATTTGAATCCATATATCCTGAAACTAGAAATAAGAAGACATCAGTTAGAGACTGAATAGATCACATACACGTACGAGTTGATACAAAATTAAATAGAAGAAATCATAAGGATGAGTAAAGAAAAATCCATTAATTATTCTCTGATTTAGAATTTTGGTAGCTCCAAAACTCAAAATCAGGCAGAACGTTTATCGTCTTGAATAATGCATCGATAAGCAAGTCATGTATTAACAAAGGAAAGATTAATATTGTTTATGAAGCAAGTTTTTGAGTTAAATAGAATGAAAATTAAACTCTAATATCTAAAATGAAAAGTTAAGTAACACATATACTATTAGGTTGATGGATTAGCAAGTCCAGATCTATAGTATTGACTCTTCTTTAAAAATCGTATTACGTTGATGAATTATAGTATTGACTCCTACTCAGTCCAGATTTATAGTATTGACTCCTACTCAGTCTTAATTGTACACAAAATCTTATTAGGTTGATGGATTAGCAGATTTATAGTATTAACAACTCACCGTTTAAAATATCTTATTTTTTCTTGGCGGTCAACTTATAAACTATATAGCCATTTCTGAAACCACCAATTTATGATCATTTTAAACGATCTAACAATAATTACCAAAAATATAATTTCATGAAATATAAACATTCGCGCCTTACCAGGACTATGATTTTTAGGAAATATAAACACCCGCGCCAAGAAACAGACAAGAAATACAAAACAGACACTCTAAAATTGTATTGTTCTTGTGTATCATTGTAAGTATGAGCACATGTTGATGACAAAATATATACGGGATTTGTCTCTTTCTTGGTAAATATGTTTCAGAGAAGAAAAAACGCTATATGTCTATCTTCGCAAGGAGATATGGTTTAAGGATGTTAAGTAGATAGTCCAAAGAACTTTGTAATGTTTTTTTTTCTTTTGAAAACAAAAATATAGCCTAACCATCACTACAAAAGATAATCATGTTTACCCAAAAAAAAAGATAATTAGATCTGTTTGGTGACTAGCAGTCAATGGTCCTCTGTGACTAACTCCAGTCACCCCCGTTTTTGTGGCTAATCTTTGGCCCATGAAGAGGTGAGATGGTGGGTAGCTTTAGCGGTTTGGTTAAAAGGCTTCGCTAGTGTTTGGTGTGGAGTTTTGTGGTTTTGCCAGTGATTGCTTTATCTTGCTCTAGTAGTTGTCCTCAGATAAAGATTTCTGTCCGTGGTTACTATAAATGCTTGATGACTTTCATGGTCCAGATGTAGAATGTTTAACGGCAGTGAAGGGTCGGGTTACTGCTCGGAAGGGCATCGATGTTGAGGCATATTTCCTCCAACCATTCTCTCTTCAGTGGTATAGCTCTTGTGATCTGGATTTGGATGCGTTCCCCTTTTGTTATTAACCGATTTTAGCTAACCTTTTTTTTTAGTGTTTTCTAGTTGATTTTATTTGGTTTAGTTGTGTTGGATTAGCTCTGATAGGGTTCTAGTTAGGTTGCTAGTCAGCTTTTCACTATACTGTTATCTTGGGTTAAAAGGTTTCTTTCCTTTCCGGTTCGAACAGGAGATATGCTTTTAGGGTCCACTTTCTTCTTTATTTCACTTTTTATCTTACTTTCAAGGCTAGTTCAAGTCTTATTCTCTCAAGGGTTCTATCCAAGTATCAAATAGTCGGCTTCATTTCTGTCTCGACTTCGTCATTTTTTGGGAGATCTGGGATATAATCTTACCAATTTAGGTCTTGACTTCACCATTTCTGGGAAATATGCGATACAATCTTGCCGGTTCAGGTTTTTGTTCATCATTTTTGTGGTACACTTATTCACCGTAAGAAGTTTCATTATTGTTTCGGATTTTGATTTGGTAGGGGTCTTCTCAGTATTCAGTCTTCTTCGTGATAATAGTTTATTGAGTCTCTGGTTTAGGATCCTAGCGTAGTCTTTTTTGGGAAATTTTCAAAAATTTTCCTTATTTAGACTTCCAATTTTCCTTTTTTGGACTTATCATACGGAGATATTATCATTTTCTTTCGGCTTAATGTATATCACCCTTGTATTTCTGGAACAATAGTTTCTTTTTATAAATTTAATAAACAGTGACAAAGAAAAACAATATCCAATTTATAGTTAAACTTATAACTTCATTATGTAATGTTATTTCGGATTTTAGAAAAACTTCCTAATGAAAATAACTTTTTAAAAATAAACTAAACAAAAAATATGGTAAAAGTGTGACAAAATACATATTACTTCAGTTAAAATTTTATCTTTGACAACAAAAAAATATTAGTTTTGCAATTTCTATATGCCTAAAGTGACCTGAAGTTAAAAGAAAAAGTGAGAGAAGAAAGTGAGGTGAGGAAAAGTGTGAAATGAGTGTGAACCCTTAACTTTCGTCTGGTCGAGCTTCCACTGTGAGTCCTCCATCAGCCATTGCCAGGCTCCTCAACCGCCCTTCCCTTGACCCTCCTGACTCTCTTGACCCTGCCGATTTTAGCATCCTTTCCACCGTTATCAGGTTCTTCTAAGCCCTATTTCTACTCAAACCTTACCTCTCTCTCTGGTTTTGGTTAAGACTGCAGCCACGCCTACTGTTACCACAACTACACCTCCAGACATTGTTCACATGTGAATTCTACTACAAATCCATCAACTATTCGATCTGAAAAACTGTTGAAGAATCCCAAAAGTTTCATTTGCTTCAGACATTGGTTTCATTTGCTCAATCTTGGTTTCTTCTTTCTTCTCTGGTGACTGATACATAATCGAGAGAGTGAAGAATCTCTGAGGATCCAAGGAAGATAGCTCCAAGATCTGATTCACAAAACCTAGCCACCGGCTCCGCCATTTCTGATGAATCCTCAATCGATTCAATCTTCCAAATACTCCGGATTGTCCCTTTCTCCTTCGTCCGGCCACCACATATTTGTCTTAACACGAGCTCAAGAGATAACTTTTGTGCAATATATCGACCATGGGGTCGATACAATTGGTCGATATAAGCAATGCCTGAATGAGCAAAGTGTTGTGAGAATTATATCGACCAATGGATCGATAAAATTGGTCGATAGGAATGAAACGTGAATAAACAACAAAGTGAGAGAATTATATCGACCTCTAGATCCATATATGGAGTCGATAGAAGCTGTTGGAGGTGATTTCTATTGATCCTTTGATATTCATAACATATCGATGGAAGTTTTTTCAAGTAGCTTGACTTGTTTAGTATAAAGAAGAGGTTAATGTTTTTGGGGATTTGATCATTATGATTCTATAAATTTATTTACAGGTTTTCAAAAATCATCTGCTGACTCTATTCTTTGGAACTTCCAGAATCCTACGATATAATAATGTTGTGACTCAAGATTTCCTCTTGTTTATCTTTGTAGCAGTTCTATTAGAATGATTGAATCTTAGGTATTACTTAGGTCTTAAATCGTTTTGGATGTTCTGGTAGAATGAAATAGGGCAAAAATATGTTGAGTTTACTATAATTGATTTTGTCAAAAATAGAAACTAAGAACTCCATATCTCGGTACCAATTTTTGTTTCAATGTCTTATGTTTTGACTTTTGATTTGTATAAATATTTCCAAACGCTTTATAGCGAAATTTGGTCGTGCTATGATTCAAATTAGCTAAATTTCCATAACTCTGATGTTTATTTTCAGTTTTTGACTGTTTAATGGTGAATCTAGGCTTGCCAATCGTGAGGAATATTACAGGACTCCCTTATGATAACTATGGAAGACCAGGTCTTTCCCACATGACTATAGCTGGGTCAGTATTGCACAGAATGAAGGAGGTGAGATCAAAAGCTATAGTCTGTCCATTGGTATCCTTCTTGTCTTTTAATCTCTGTTTCGTGAATCTTTAGCAAAAGCTCATGTTTTCACTTTGTTGTTTTTCATGGTGGGACTTCTGATGGAAGTTTTTCACACACTTGAAGGAAGTGGTAAGCATTGTTCTTTTGTCCATCCAAATGATCCATCTGGATGAGGATGAAAATTGTTGTTCTTTTAGATACTTAAATATGGCTCATCCGGATGGAGCATCTGAATGATTTTATCACTCATCCAAAATTTTGAAAAATTTCAGATGAGTTTGAATGATGCATCCGGATGGAGATGAACTTGCAGATTTAAAAAGACTAAAATACCTTTTATTATTTTTGAAAATTATATCTCTTTTATTTTATTATTTATGTGGAATACATATTTTTTTCTCATTTTTACTCTCTTTCTTCTTTTTTACTCTCTCTCCTTTTTTAATTCTCTCTCCTCTTTTTACTTTCACTTCTCTTTTTACTCTTTCTCCTCTTTTCTACTTTCTCTCTCATCTTTTTTTTTATTTTCTCTCTCCTATTTTTATTCTCTCTCTTCTTTTTTACTCGCTCTCCTCTTTTTTACTCTCTCTCCTCTTTTCTACTTTCTTTCTCTTTTTTTTTTATATTCTCTCTCCTCTTTTTTACTCTCTCTCCCCTCTTTTTTACTCTCTCTTCTCTTTTTACTCTTTCTCTTCTTTTTTACTCTCTCTCTCTCTTTTTTTACTTTCTCTCTCCTCTTTTTTAATTTCTCTCTCCTGTTTTACTCTCTCCTCTTTTTTACTCACTCTCCTCTTTTTACTTTCACTCTTCTTTTTTACTCTCTCTCTTCTTTTCTACTTTCTCTCTCCTCTTTTTTACTTTCTCTCTCCTCTTTTTACTCTCTCTCCTCTTTTTTACTCTCTGTCCTCCTTTTCACTCTCTCCCCTCTTTTTATACTCTCTTTCCTCTTTTTACTCTCTCTCTTCCTTTTTACTCTCTCTCCCCTCTTTTTTACTTTCTCTCTCATCATTTTACTCTCTCTCCTCTTTTTTATTTTCTCTTTCCTCTTTTTACTCTCTCTCCCCTCTATTTTACTCTCTCTCTCCTCTTTTTACTATCTCTCCTCTTTTTTACTCTCTCTCTTTTCTACTTTCTCTCTCCTCTTTTTTTTACTCTTTCTTCTCATTTTACTCCCTCTCCTCACTTACCCTCTCTCATCTTTTTTACTCTTTCTTCTTATTTACTATCTCTCCTCTTTTTTATTCTCTCTCCTCTTTAGTTGCATTTTTAACATAAAACATGTCATTTTTAGTCATTTTGTTACAAACTACATCCAACTCATTTATACAAATGCACAAAGAAACATAACTTCATCAAAAGGCATCACCCAGATGCAGTTTTCAGATGAGGAAAAGAACATCATCCAGACGGATCATCCAGATGGATCATCCAAATGCATCATCCATATGAAGCATCTGAATGGACAAAAGAACAGCACCGTACTCAATTAGTTGTAGAACTTTCGGTAATTATAGTCTTATCATGAGCAAATAGAACTATTGTTGATGTTAAACTAATTGAATTGTTGTTTCTCTTATACATGGAAATAGGTGATAATGATGCAAATTATATGTTGTTGTTGTTCAAGGAGACCGTGGATGAGCATAATGAAACTAACAATTTTTTTTTGAGAACCTCAAGTGAATTATACCATTGGAACCCAAAAAAATTAAATTGATACTAGAGTTCTTAATTTTTAAAATATCATTATTTATATTTTAAAATGTTAAGAACTTTTGGGTTCTTATGATTAGAGATGGTCTTAGTAGTAATTTTTTTGTCAACTGTTTGTATATCATTATAACTTCTGTGGAAAACTGAAAATTATACAATAACTTAATATTTTTAGGCAAAAGAAAATTTTGAAAAATTGATTCATACAAATTACAAACAAAATCTAATATCATACTGCAAAAAAACATCTTTTGTTTCAGGTAAACGGTTTCAATGAGTAAAAAAAATTGATTTCTATTAACGATAGAGATGACTGTAGAGTTACTCTTAGTCTGGTGGTTAAGATGATTCAGCTAATGATTCAGGTACCCGAGTTTGATTCATTCCCACTACACTAGTAGATTAAGACCATCATTATTGGATGGTTCTTCCAAGTTTTTTAGTAATAAAAAAGGAAAAATATTAAAAATGAGAAGAGAAAGAAGAGAGAGGTTTCTTATTTAAAAAACTTTAGAGATTTTTTAAGAATCCATATGTCGCATGGCTTCTAATTAATGGTTTATTTTTCAAAAAATAATACAAAATTTAATTATTAAATCAAAAAAATTAAAATACTAATATTTTATTTTTTAAGAGACTCATGTGGTCTCTTACCAGTTACCAATAATGTTACTCTAAGACCAACATTATTAAGAGTTTCTTAAGGGGTTTTTAGCTTATTTTATTATTAAAAAACTTAAGAACTCCTATGAAACTTAAGAACTCCTATGAAGTCTGTTATTTAAGAGACTCTCTTAATGAGTCTCTTACCTTATTTTATTATTAAAAAGCTCACTCTCTCTCATCTTTTTACTTTTTCTCCTTTTTTACTCACTTTCATCTTTTCACTCGCTCTCCTCTTTTTACTCTCTCTCCTTTTTTTTACTCTCTCTCCTCTTTTACCCTCTCTCTTTTTTTACACTCTCTCCTCTTCTTCACTCTCTCTCCTCTTTTTTACTCTCTCTCTCCTCTTTTTACTCTCTCTCATTTTTTTCTCTTTTTCCTCTTTTTCACTCTTTTTTTTTTACTCTCTCTCATCTTTTGGCTATTTCTCCTTTTTTTTACTCTGTCTCATCTTTTTACTCTCTCTCATCTTTTTAGTCTCTCTCATCTTTTTACCTTCTCTCATTTTTTACTATCTCTCCTCTCCTTCACTCTCTCTACTCTTTTTTACTTTCTCTCCTCTTTTTACCCTCTCTCCTTTTTTACTCTTTTTTTTATTCTCTCTCCTCTTTTTTACTCTCTCTCATCTTTCGACTTTTTGTCCTCTTTTTTACTTTCTCTCATCTTTTTACTTTCTCTCATTTTTTTTGTTCTTAAGAACCTCACTTTAAAAACTCCCCAATAATCCTAAATAAAAATTACCCACAAAATACAACTTTTAACTCTAAGACCCCCACTTTAAGATACACCCAGTAATGTTGTTCGAAGGGGTCTATTGGTAGGGCCTTTTGATGAGCCTAATGTTTTTCTAAAAGCCACTCATATTTTATTAATTGAGCATTAAAAAGAGCATAATGCTCTCCGAATGTTTCATAACTCAATGCTTCTAAATAAAACTTTTTCTAGAGCATAGAGCACTAAAAATCATTAAAATACTATTTTACTCTTATTATAAATATAATTAATATTTTGTAGATAATATCAAAAAAATTATGATCGCTAATTTTGTAATTTTAATACTAGATGTCACTATTATTCCAATCATATATCATAAACTAGCTTATAACTTTTTTTATGCTTATGTTCCATTGTATGCTACTGGCTTAATACCTTATAGATCCAATTATTAACAAAAGAAAAAAAATTAACCATAGAAATTACTTTGGGTTTAGGTGGGATCTCGCGGTTATAAGGAAAAGAAAGGAAAACTTGAGAAACCAAATTGGCACAAATCACAAACAAAATCGAATATCTTGAATCATGCACGTACTAATTGTAAAGCCTTCCTTTTATTGAACTCCTATCCCTTAAATAACCAAAGATTTAGATAGTCTCATTATCATTAATACTCTCACGAAGGAATGGAAAGATAGTCTCATTATCATTAAGATATCATCATTGCCAACGTAATTAAGGGAAGGAAACAATATTTGAGAATATTCCATATATTATTATATTGTGTGCTTAATAATATATAAACACAGAAAGAAGAACTCCATTGTTAAATCGAGAAACTTCAGAAAGTGGAGCTTCCAACGTTCGACTATAGGTATTTGACGTTCGTTTATTGATTTTAGATACCCACTTTGCCTTTTAGTTACATTAATAGATATGGTTTCCATACAAATTAATGTTAACACACATGCCTAGCGTCTTTGAACTATCCAGAGAGAGAGAGTCTAATTGTTATATACACTACGATTTTGACTGATTCACATAGTAAAACACATACGCCTGGATTCGTGATGGATTTTGTTTCATCTCAAATTATTAATGAACTTTTTTCCCGTTGAAATTGTTTGATGGCTACTATTTTTGTCGGAAAGATTGCTCTGAAGATACCTAATATTCTTGTATTGATAAACGAACCTGGTATTGCCTTTATCGGGAAGTAGCTTGAAGTTGAGAAACTTGAACACAATTCATGCTATTATCTTGTCACAAGGTGAGTACTAATTATCGTTTAATATTGTTGTACGTTTTGGTAGCTTAGCGTCACTATATCCAAACGATAATATTATTGGCATTCCAATTTTGAGGGTTATGAGCTAATCATTGTTTTAATTGATTTTGCCTTTAGATTGAGATCAAGGTATACGGATGGGTCGAAAGATGGTAAAGATGGCGAAGATAACGAACGAGAAAACAAGGATAACGACTTACAAGAAAAGAAAAGCATGTTTGTATAAGAAGGCCAGTGAGTTCTCAACACTCTGCGGTGTAGACACGTGTCTCATTGTGTATGGCCCGACCAGAGCAGGTGACGAGGTGGTCATGGAGCCAGAGTTATGGCCGAGGGACGAAAGCAAAGCCGAGACATTATAAGCAAGTACAGAGACACTGCGTCCAGTAGCTGCACCAAGACTTACACCGTACAAGAATGCTTGGATAAAAACAATATTAAGGTGGAGAAACCGAAGAGTGCTCCCAAGTATCGTCCTTGGGACAAAAAGCTTGACAAGTGTTCGTTAAATGAGCTCTATGCGGTTTTCATGGCAGTAGAAAACAAGATTCAGGAGGCTACAAACAGGAACCAGACATTTAACAGTACTTGGTCTAGTGGCCAATTTGGTGCATACGGTTACAATCAGCAACATCTCGAGCAGCAACATCAGTTGTTTACTTTGCCTACAATGGAACACAATGGTTATTCCTTTATTCCTTTTCTTAACCAAATGACCTCAAATACTACGGAAGTGGTTTGCTCATCGAATATTGTGACAGAGCCGATGATAATGAATGGGCAGAACTTTTTTTATGGGAGTTGTTCGGATCATGGTCCATACGGTCCGGTGGTACAGAGAACAGCTTATATGGAGCCATTACAATGGGGTTTAGGGAACAGTATGTTCAGCAATGTCAAGCCGTTCACAGATTATCCCTTGAGGTTTGCACAAGTTAATGACTTGGATGCTTCAAGTAACCTTCCTGTGTGAAAATTGTTTTTCTGCTTCTTATGTTTTAAATTTGGTTAAGACTATGAGCTTAAGAGCAACATTATAGGTAGTTTCTTTTCATCAAGTATTTTAGTTTGTGGGTTTTTCATAGCTATCTCATGGAATAAGAAAGTTGAGTTTTTATGAAAATTTATTGTATAAAACTTCGTAGGTAGAAAATCCTATCATCATTGATAAACATTTAAGTAACAAAACTACTGATGAACTAATTTCTTGTTTAAGAAACTACAAGATTCAATAGGAAAGGATTAATATATCCGTAGAACCAAGATGGCCCCTACGATCAGCAAAGAACATAGAGGCTCGTGTTGAACATATTTAGAAGCCGACTTATCTCCAGTAGGAACCTCCGCTGTCTCCGGCGCTAAATTCGCTGTTGCCGGTGCGGAACCTTTCACGGGACCTCTCCCGTAAGGAAATATATCCGGCGCATTTGCTGGTGTTGACGGAATACGAGGGGCTGTTACCGGCGAAATCCTTGATATTTCCGGAGCATCGGCGAAGACCGGTGGTTGGTTTGACAGAGTGGTGGCTGGCGATTCTATCGAGGCGGTGGGACTCATCGTTGGCGCGGAGATTGGAGACTTCACTGGAATCCTTGTCGGAGCCGGAGTAGAAACAGGAGTCCTGGGTGTAGTCGGAGAGGAAAAAGGGGAAGTCGCCCGAGAAGAAACAGGGGACTTCGACGGAGAAACAATAGTAGGAGAGGAAACAGGGGATTTTGAAGGAGAAGCAATGGCAGGAGAAGTCGCTGGAGAAAAAACAGGGGATTTCAACGGAGAAGCAATGGTTGGAGATGTAATAGGAGAAGCCGTCGGAGTAAAAGCAGGGGATTTCGAAGGAGACTCAATAGGCCGAGAAGAAACAGGGGATGTGGCCGGAGACAAAAGAGGGGATTTCATTGGAGCCGCAATAGTCGAAGTAGAAATAGGGGATTTCTCTGGTGACTTCGCAGGCGAGTTGTGCATCTTTGAAGAATGTGCCTCTGGGGAGTTCTGTTTCACCGGAGGATGCAAAGGAGACTTCGATGGAGAGTTTGAAGGAGAAGGTTGTTTCACGGCGGAACTTGGCGATTGAGCGGGTTCATTGTCGGCTTTCACATTACCGGAATAAGAAACTAAGATGACAACTATGGCAATCACAACAATCCAATGCATCGTTTTTGTTTCCTTTATTCTGCGAAAGAAAACAAAATCCGAAATGTTTTGTGTTCAGGTTATTGTAAAACGTGAAACGTTGTCAATTATTATATTCGAGATACACAACCGTTGTAGGCGCCTATGTATTCACCGGCTATAGCAAGTGAAGTAGCCGTTAACTGGTTACAATTAGACGACAAGATGTTTTATGAAGAGAGGATCAAACGACGTGATGTTTGAAAGGTTTTTCGACAAGTGTGATTGTGAACCACAGGTGGTTCACACTTGCCTTCTAAGAGAGCCCAGTAGAAAATTAGCCCAATTATGGCCCATCAAAACCACACGAGTTGGATTGTTTTTTAGTTCTCGTAAATTCGTAATACACGTGTTTTCTTCAGACTCTATAATGCGCGAAGTGCACGGTATACGTTAGTAAAATTAGTTGGACTTTATCGAGAAAAAAATGTTTTAATTTGTTGTTGTAGAGAGAAAATTATTAAAAAGAAAATCCTAGAAATTTCACAAAATCTCCCGGATTAGGGTTTCTAGCGACCGGCCTTTTTCTCTTTTTCTAGCTACCGGAACTAAATTTCTGCAGAATCTCGTGTTTTTCAGATTGTTCATGTTCGAGTGAGATCGTAAGCTTTCGGTATTCTGATTTGGAGAATACCATTGAAAGAAAGGAGCTGTCTTTTTTTTTTACCAGGAAGAGTCTTAAGATGGATGAGGGAGATGGGAGAGATCAGATGGATCAATTCCATCAAAACGAGGCGATATCTGCCGTCGCCGACGACGGTTTTATGGCGGAGGAAGAGGACGACGATTATGAGGATCTTTATAACGACGTTAATGTCGGAGAAGGGTTTCTTCAGTCTGTGAGAAAGAACGACGGAGCGGGATCAAGAAACGACGAGAAGGAGAAGGTCAACATCGAGGAGAAAAATAGGGTTGAACCAGTTTTTGTTCAATCGGAAGCTGATGTGTCTATACCTGGTTTGGTTGGCGAGAGCGTTGCTACTGAAGCTGAAGCAGAAGGAGGAGGAAGTGGTACTGGCGTAGTAGTCGCTTCTAGTGGATATGCAACTCAAGAGGTTAAGGTTAGTGATGTTAACCAGCAAATTCCTGGTGAAATTGTTGCTGAAACTGGAGGCGGGCTTAGAGGTGATCTAGGGCAAGCTTTTAATCGGGCTAATGATGTCGAGGCTCCTAGAGGAAATAATATTTCTCAGGGCCTCTTGCCACCACCGCATATCTTGGGAAGTAACGAGAATATGATGAGACCTGCGATGGGTAATGTTAATGGGGGAACCCCTCCTGGACCTGGTAGTAGCATGGTTGGGAACGGTAATACTATCGTTATGTCTGGTGTTCCTATTGGCGGGGGAGCCAGTGGTGGGGGTGGAGGCGGTGGAACTTTTCTTTTCGTTGGGGATTTACATTGGTGGACAACTGATGCTGAGCTTGAGGCAGAGTTGTGCAAGTATGGTGCAGTGAAGGAGGTTAAGTTCTTCGATGAGAAAGCTAGTGGAAAGTCGAAAGGGTATTGTCAAGTGGAATTCTATGATCCTATGGCAGCTACTGCTTGCAAAGAGGGGATGAATGGGTATGCATTCAACGGTAGGCCGTGTGTTGTTGAGTATGCCTCTCCATATTCGGTTAAGAGAATGGGAGAGGCACAGGTGAATAGGACCCAACAAGCACAAGCTGGACTTGCACAAGCTAAGAGAGTAGGGCCTGCTGATCCTCCAAGTAAACCCGTCGTTACCAACAATAACAACCCCATAGGCGGGAGTTTCCAAGGTGGGGACAATAGAGGATTTGGTAGAGGTAATTGGGGTAGAGGCAATGCCCAAGGAATCGGTGGTAGAGGACCAGGTGGTCCAATAAGAAATAGGCCTGGTGGGATGGGTGGAAGAGGTTTGATGGGTAATGGTGGTGGGTTTGGTCAGGGAATGGGTACAGGGCCTCCTATGAATATGATGCATCAACCAATGATGGGGCAAGGGTTTGAACAAGCTTTTGGTGGACCTATGGCCAGAATGGGAGGCTATGGAGGATTCCCTGGGGCCGCAGGTCCACCGTTTCCAGGGCTTTTGTCGTCATTCCCTCCTGTAGGAGGCGTTGGTTTACCTGGAGTGGCACCTCATGTGAATCCAGCGTTTTTTGGACGAGGTATGCCAATGAATGGAATGGGAATGATGCCTAATGCTGGAGTTGATGGAGGGCATAATATGGGAATGTGGGATCCTAATAGTGGAGGGTGGGGTGGGGGTGAAGATTTGGGTGGTGGGAGAGCTGCGGAATCGAGTTACGGGGAGGAAGCTGCATCTGATCATCAGTATGGAGAGGTTAATCATGATAGAGGGGCTCGTCCAAATCCTGGGAAGGAAAAAGAAAGAGCTTCAGAAAGGGAATGGTCTGGTTCATCTGATAGAAGGAATCGTGATGATAAAGATGCTGGTTATGAAAGGGACATACCGAGGGAGAAAGATGTTGGTCATGGTTATGATTTTCCAGAAAGAAGGCATCGTGATGATAGAGACAACGGTCGTGAGCGTGAGAGAGAACATCATCATAAGGACCGTGAACGTTCCAGAGATCGGGAGCGAGAACGTGACAGAGAAAGGGACAGGGAGAGGGATCGTCATAGGGAAGAACGAGAAAGATATGGTGGTGATCACCGTAGTAGACACAGGGACGAACCTGAGCATGATGATGAATGGAACAGAGGTCGATCATCCAGAGGGCACAGCAAATCCCGGTTGTCTCGGGAGGATAACCATCGCTCAAGATCAAGGGATGCTGAGTATGGGAAAAGAAGGCGGCTTACTACTGAATAAATACTGGATGAATGCAAAATTCTGAATCTCATGGTATCTTTCAATCCTCCTTTTTCTTAATACCATTCTTACTATATATCTTTCTAATTTTACTGGCCTGGTTAGTGTGTCGGACTAAAAGTTAGCCGTCTGCAGTGATTATAACTGTGTACGCTCTTTTTAAAGAACGATTTTTTAAGTTGATAGTAATCATTGTGGAGTGCACTTCCACCGTAGTTTTGCTGACTTAGGTTTTTGCTGTCTTCTTAAATCTATAGTGTTATGGGTAGATTGACTTTGAGAGCTCCTGCAAAACTCTAAATCCTTATGGAAGGAAAAAGAAGTAGAAGAAGAAGAAAGAAGACCTCAGATAAAGGCAGATTCTTGTCGTAGAAAGAAATCTCTCACGGGTGAAATCTCTTCTTCGACTCAGCTTAATTGTACCTAGAAGTGGAAAGAAACTTGGCAAACGTTTGCCTTCTTTTAGTTATTAGACCTTACCTTTTTACCATTTTTACATGAAACTTCTAAGACTAGTGTGTTGTGGTGATGTTATGGCCTTTTGGGTTTCCGTCCATTTGTTTTTAGATGATCTTATATTAACTGTTTCTGAATTTGTAGTTGTGTACTTGTATTAGTTACAGCCAAGTAGTTAGGCCGGCCAGTGCTACTGATTTTGTTACTCAATCTTTTAGCCATTGGGTTGTATTGTATGTATGTATAATTGGTTTGTAAGTCCTTCATCTATCATAGGTTCTTCAGAGGTCATGAGAGAAAATGTAACAGCATGTGCATCCTTTGGGATTGTGTTTTTCTATTTTGTGATTTCCAAAGGTGATGTTGCTGATCATTTTTTGTTGTAGAGGAAATATAGTAGCTTCTCGTTCAGATGTGTACATAATAGAAAGTCACATTTTTTTCCTACGCATGGTCTTTTAGTCTTTGCAGTTATGAACACATCTCTCATCAATGGCACACAGATCCTCTTTACTTCATTAGCACTGGCCATATTGGTTGTTCCTCGTTCTGCTGTTCTCTCGAAACATTGATTAATTCACTAGGATCGGTCTTTATTTGGTTAGCTTTATAAATATGTTTGGTTGGTTTGGTGCCCCTTTTTTGTCTACAATTTATCGAAGTGGCCTTCTCAGGCTTTGTCTTGTTTATTTGTAAAGATCGCTCATGTCAACTACACGCCTACAGTAGTGGGTTTCTCTTACTCGTGGAACATAGTAAGACATGCAAAGTAATATTGCAGTGAGAAGCAGCAAAAGAGAAACTAAGAAACTTTGAGCAAATATAGTAAAAACCTAAAAACTGAAAGGATGTTTTATGTGAGGCATGAATTCTTAAGGAGCTTATGTTCAATTGTATACACAAACAAAGCTGCCTATCTACTATTACTAAGTTTCTTCCTCTTCCTGACTCTACCAAAAGTAACAAAAAAAAAAAAAAAAGAATTCCTTGTAGCACAAACTCCGGACCAAAAAAACCCGACAAATTACACTCTCTGATATATTTTGCCTTATAACTGACGATAGGCAATAGAGACAGATCCCTCGGAAGATTAAATAGTAGCTCGACTAGGTTTATGTGCTCTGCGGTTAGGCTTTAACCTTCTCTCCACGACCAGCTTTCTCTTTCTCTTCTTCTTTCTCAGCATCCTCTTCTTCATCTTCCTCATCTTCGACTTCCTCTGCGTATTTAGTGAGCTCTTCTTGAATCATTAGCTTTATGGATGACTTTTTCGAGGTGAGCTTGACTTTGAACTTCTCATCTGAAAGATAGGTGTAAACAATGCATGTTACCCAGAAAAAAAAAACGGAAACCATATGCAGGATCTAATCTGTGAAGAAAATAACTACAAGATAACAATCTCGTCTGTGCTAATAATACCTAGTCGTTTAAGGATGTCAGTGAATGTGGCCTGTCAGATAATCATAAAGCACTAGTTAGATATCCATCTCATAAGTTCAACTACATAAATATCATGACAAATATGTTTCATGGTTCAAATCCTTACCGTGCTAAAGTCCACTCCTTTCAAAATATCAACAATTGCATTCTTCAACTCTTCATCACTAGGCTCCTTGGTTTTGTCTTTTCCTTTTCCGCCTCTTTTTGTTACTAGTAGATAAAAAAGAGTAACAAACACACAGAATCCAGAGTATCAGAGAAAATAGGAGGCTGCAATATTGGTTTTACTTCTGTGGTATAAGAGATCAAATATTTAAATTTCTCAATCTTCCGAGAAAGCCTGTACAAATCGTTACGCAAAATTTTATTATAAAAAGGACATCGTATGACCAAACCTGGTTTCTCTTTTGATGCAGATTTTGAAGGAGACGAGGACTGCTCCTTGGCCGGTTTTTCAGTCTTCTTCCTCTTAGAGGATGCCTTAGGACTTGTATCACTATCACCATCATCACTCTTCTTCCGTTTTCCTGCAGAGCGCTTTTGAGTAGCTTTCTTTGGTGGACTGGATTTTGTAGAGACAGCAGTTTTCTTGCTTCTGGATTTCCCTGCTGATTCTTTCTTTCCTGATGATGTCCTTGAACCACGTTTCTTCTTTTTAGTTTCTTCCTCCGACTCTTCCTCAGATTCAACTTTTTCCTCACTTTCAGAAGGCTCAGGCGCCTCATCCTCTGATTTATCAGGAATTCCATTTCCATTTTCCTCCTCTTCATTTTGCTCTTCTTCCTCCTCTACCTCCTGCTCTTTTTCCTCCTCTGCCTCCTGCTCTTTCTCTTCCACTTCTTCTTCTTCATCCTCTTTCTCTTCTTCAGACTCATCATCAGAATGAGGTAAGCTCTTTTTGTCAGTCCTTGTGGCTTCCTCAGTCTTTTTCTGGCTCTGCAAAGAACACAAGGAAACTCATCAGCTTTCAGATACCTGGACCGGACACTAGGATGCAAAGGCAATTTAAAAGAGCTACAAATGCATCAAACCGACACATAGATTCTCTTCACATTTCCTAGACCTCCCGTTCTAAGGTATGGAGTAATACCTTTGCTGATCGTTTAGAAGATGAACTCCCAACTGCAGACGAACTTTTCTTAGGAGTTCTTTTGCGTTTTGCTCCCTTTTCAATAGAAAATAAAAAGGTTGTAATATGCACAACAGAATTCAGGCTCAATTGCTGAACAGAAGGCATCCCCACACCAGAGTTACCTTTTCATTAACCGAAACATCAGTTGTTGCGTGAGGTTTTTCCAAAAACTCAACCAGCTTTGTAACAATATCTTCCTGTATTTGAGGAAAACTACCAGACAGTTAGTTGCCAAGTTTACTACACTGGGAAAAACACATGCGTCGATCCCTAACGTGATGCCCATTTATTCATGACAGCGAAAGAAACTCCAAAGAATGAAACTTATAAATGACTAGCCATGATAACCTTCTTTGTTGTAGTCTTAGCAACTGATATGTCAAATATATCGCAAAACTCCAGCAATTTTTCCTTGTTGATTTTGTCAAACTTGTCTTTTACTTTCGATTTTGCCTTTTCCTGCCAAATACCATTTTAGAAATTACGTAAGATATATGAGACAAGGTTATGTAGAAACAATCTCAATGTGTCGTCACACCCACCTCATCTCCTTGCCATTTGAAACCAGAAAACCGCAGTATGTTAGTCTTGATCTGAGTAGCCTGTCAAAGCAAGAAAATTGTCATATACAAACATAATAAGAAGATTCTTTGATCTGAAGGACAAACGCATGTAATTGACAGGTTTTTAAATTAAAAAATGGATTGGCTAAATATGGAAGGGTATAAAGAAACGCTCACTTTTCCTCTCCTCCCACCAAATAGAATTGTGTGTAGCTGCTTGAAAACTTCATCAGACTTCTTTCGTGATACCTTGTAAGCAACTGCATGGATCATCAAAAGTTATCCACTTCATTTCAAGCGAAACTACACTACTGAGTAGATGATACCAATTAAGTATTTAGACAATATGATCATGACAATCAACTTCAAATCTATGGGAATATTTGCCTTTAATTAAGGCTCTAAACAATAAAACCAATAGAAAAAATCACAAGAACATATTGACAAAGTACGCAGACTATTCCTTAATCAGAAATCAGTCCCACGTAGCAGTTCTGCTTGCAGAAAAAAATATATATATATCAGAAAGAGCAATCTAATGAACAGTAAAGGACTACGTGCTCGACCAATAATCCTTATAATAAAGCTAAAACCAAAAATCTGTTCAGCACGACGACTAAACTAGGGTGAGCGGAACTTAAAAGATAACTATCTAGGAAATGAACATACCATTGGGGATATCTTTGAGAGGTGTTCCCTTTCCCTGTATTATGCAAAATTAAGTATCGTAAAGATTTCTAATAATGAAGCACTACATAGAAACCAAACACAGAAAATTATTAGCAAACCTTTTCAACATGGAATTCCCTCGAAGAATCTTTATCAACCACTGCGACAAGCCTTTCAACAGTTTTTCGCTCACGGACAGGGCGGTCGGAGAAAGGAGTCCTAGGCTCTATATCCTTCTTTTCTTCCTCACTCATGGTCTTTCCACGAGCCTTCTCATTCCTTCCTTTGCCTCGCTTGTTAGACTTATTGCTATCATCATTTTTGTCTTCTTTATCATCATTGCTCTCTTCTTTTTCGTCTTTTTTGTCATCCATGCTCTCTTCTTTTTCATCTTCCTTCCCTTCCTCTTTATCTTCATTCTCCTTTCTGTCATCTACCTTGTTTTCTTTCTCATCCTTATTCTCTGTTTTTTCATCTTCAACTTTGAGCTCAGCGTCTGCCTCCACTTCCTCTTCTTTATTTGCATCCTTCTCCTTTTCCTCTTTATCTGATTCCTTCACTTCCTCCTTGTTTGTTTCCTCCACCTTCCCCTCTTCAGCCAGTTTGAGCTCATTCTTTTCCTTTAGCGCCTCTTCGTTTTTATTTTCAACCATGTTTTCCACCTTTTTACCCTCGTCAACGTTGTCCCCCTTATCTCCACCAACTAACTTCTCTTCCTCTTTGACTTCTTCGTTTTCATTAACTTTCCCACCTAGTTTCTCCTCCTCTGATTCTTTCTCAGTTTTATCTTTGTTTCCTTCAGTTGTATCTACCTTGTTCATCTCTTGGTTTTCAGCACCTTTTATATCTTTACTTTCATCATGCTCCACACTTTCCTTCATGTCAGTATCTTTCTCTGTAACACCTCCAGAAACACCATCATCAGCTTTCAATTTCTTTTCATCTGTGTCTTCATCCATTTTGTCAGCTTCGGACGGTCCCTTGTCTTCGTTGACATCTTTCTCTTCGGTTTTCTCAGTCCCAGCTACCTCTTCTTTTTGTGTAACCTCGGCATCTTTCTCTTCCGTCTCTTTTACTTCTACATGTTGCTTGATCTCATCATCTATCTCCATTTTCTCAGGTCCAGTATCCTCATCTTTCTTACTTTCCTGTGTTTCCTTGCCACTAGTATTCTCCTGCGTTTCTTTTTCACTGATTGCATCGGATGACTTTTGAAGAGAAGTAGTCCCATTAGCTATTGGCTCCACAGTGACTTTCGAATCTTCTTCTCCCATTGCTAATCCAGTCGATCGTAAAACTAGAAACACCAGACGGCTGTGGAAATATAAGTTCAGTATTAAAAACTTTTCCAAAATGGGCAGATTGTAAAATTTCTTAACAAAATTTCAGAAATTTGTGAAGAAATGAATAATAAGGGTTACATAACACCCCAGAACATGTGTCAGCACCAAAGAAACTGAATGTGCAAGAACAAAAGAATTCGGAGGAGGAAACAAACTCATAGCAACATGTCAACTTCATTCCAATGGGCTCTAACACGAGTAACCGATCAAAGAAAAAAAATTTCAATTGTTCAAAGGAAAGAAGACATCCAATAAGTTCTTAATGATTCAGTCCAAATCTAAGTATTATCTTCGATTTGAATACTTTCTGGAATAAAAAACATAGATTTAGATCCAAACCACAACCACACTGTAACTCAAGAGAAATCCAAGAGCTCACACAGAAATCCAGTTTAGTTTCTCTCGAGCCTCAAAATTTGTACATTTCTAAGCAAAAGCAACAGAAATTCTCAAAATTTAAGAGAACACAAACACAAACCCTAAACGCGACTTCAAGAAGCAAGACAACATTCAACCCACGAAAAAGAAAAAAACCCACATACGAATTGAAACGACGCTCGAAAGATTCAACAGCTATAACCAAACAAACAAGTTCGCAGTGTTGAAAGAGACTCGAAAGGAGAAGACTTTGGAATCTAACCTCGCTATCCAAAAGGCTTCAAGCACTGACTTCTTTTTTTTTCTTTTCACTTATTTATTCCGTTCGAATCAGAACAAATACCAACGCTCCGATTCCTATTATGGATTCGGACGCAAAATCAGATTTTAAATACAGTTTATTGCCACGTTGGACGTGTGAGGTTAATTGAACGGCTCAGATTTTGTGTTTGATAATCTCCTGGATCGCTGACGGTAGACAAACCCTACGTCCGATACAGTTTTTTTTTTTTTAGATGATCTCTACTTCTCTACTAGATTAGATATATATGATTTTCAATGAAGTCATGATCGATATTTATTAATGTAAAGTAATTTTTAGATGTTCTTTATCTCCACTACGATAATGTTTTATATTTGATTAATTGAAGCGGATGTGGTCTTTACTATTCGTATAAATAAAAATATTTATTTAAATTATCTTCATTAAGTAGATATATAATTTTGACTACATACAGTCCATATAAACATTCATGTAAGTAGATGACAGACCAAAAAAAAAAAAATACTTTACATGAATGGATGCAAAAAAAATTTGAATCCGTAGGAAGTAGCAATAGTTGTAGCTAAAGTTTAGGAGCTGAAAACTCACAATTGCCAACTCAAAACTTTAAAATCTCTTTTTATTCTACTAGTGTAGTGGAGAAAAATCGAAGTCGGTGCCCTGAGTCATTAGCTGGATCATCCTAACCACCAGACTGAGAGTAACTCGACCCTATATATTTCTTAATTATAATAATTTATTTGAAAATAAAACATGGCTTGAAATAAAACAAAAGTATTACAAATTCAAAAAGTAAATAGCTAAAATCAAATTTCATTTACCACCAGAAAAAAAAAATCTGCGTTCTCCGTATTTGTTCTATAGTTAAAATTGTTTTGAATACCCGCATATATGTATCAATTCGAAACACATAATCTTCTCTCTGAATTCATGACGGCTATGATTCCTGATGTATGTCTCTTTCCATAGGTGGTCGATCGTTAGAGATGCAAGCCTTACGCGTGTGGGAGTGAGGATCATGAATTTCTCGAGCTTATTCACTGATGGTGTAGATCTGACAGATTTAACGGTGACAAATTGTTCTCCGTCCTTCAATCTCATTCTATATGCTTGAGGACAACAAAAAGTGAAGTTGATTGATGGTGGCGAGTGATTTCTCAAACTGTCTCTTCCTCTTACGAAAATTACATAGCGGAAAAGTTTTGTTAAAGCCAGAAAGGCTTGCCGGATTATGGGTAAGTGCCACCATATCTCGTTTAACGGTTAGTGGTTAAAGTATATATGCCTAGGTCGTTGCTTGGGGACGACTTTGATTCTAGGTACGATATTATTCCCGACTACTATAACTAATGTTGATAAGACAAATCGAAGGTCTTTCGTCGTTGTATCCTCTCCTCCGTTAGTCTTCCCTCACTCCTCATTTTCGTAAATGATTGTATGTGCAATAAATCTAGCTAGATGACAGCTTGATTTTAGGTGTAGATTGTCAATTGTTTACGGGGTGTGATGGGTAAGCTGAGTTTCGATCTAGGCTTTTTATGGGTTGCTGATAGTCAAGGGTTTCTCTAGTTTTGTCTGCCCTCCTGGTAATCTTCGGAACAAAGTGCTAGTTATCTGCCTCCTAGTAATGGTTATGTTTGTGTGGCAACACATTTAGGGTGGATCCTCTCTACGGTGTTGATTCAGTGCGGATCTCTCATGAGATTTGTTCCTAGTCGTGCAGAGTTTTATGTTCGCTCCCTGTTTCTACAATTAAGACATGATCGAGTCTTCTCTTCCCAAAATTTCTACTTAGGCATCAATTAGTTGTCAACCCTTGACTCTGTTTTACCAGAAACTTTTGTGAGTATGGTTAGTCTTCAATATCCATTTTTGGTTTAGAAATCTATGTTTTTAACTTTTGAGGTATATCACATTTGCTATGGGAGGACTACATTTTCAAGATCAAGAAACTATCTCGCTTTAAACTCACTGTGTTTGTATTTGTGTTCCCAGACTAAGCTTTTCCTGTAGATGCTAGTTTTCAATGTTTCAGATTTTACTTGTTCTGAGCAAAGTTTTGTACTAACTTGTTTATTCTGCTCCTTATTAATAAACACCCTTTGACAAAAAAACTTCTCTTTGAATATGTTAAATCATCATGTGAATATAAATGTTCCAAGTTAAATAAATTTTTCAAAGAAAATTTTACAAAAATGTTTGTTTAAACTCTATTAATCCAATATATTGATTGGATATAAAAAAAATAAAATTTTATTAATCTAATATAATGATTGGATATAAAAAAATTATGTGATATATTCAATATAGTATGATATATTTTTTTCTTAAGTTTTTAATATATTTTTTCTTATGTTTTAGAAAAAACATAAGAAAAATGAGAGGTGTAAATTGAGCTGAAAACTACGAGTTGCAAATTAATAATGAAAAAGTGAGAGATAGAAATTGAGAACTAAAAGCTCAATTCAGGGCCGAAAGTTATCTTAATTTTTAGACATGATAATAATTTACTTGAAATTAAACATGGCTTAAAACAAAATAAAACTATTACAAATTCAAAAAGTAAAGAGCTAAAACAAAATTTCATTTTTGGATTCTCCATATTTGTTCTATAATTAGTATATTGTTTCGAATATCCGCCATATATGTATCATTTGTTCGCACATAATTTTTCTTTAAATATGTTCAAATCATCATGTGAATATAAATGTTTCCAAGTTAAAAAAAAATCAAAGAAATTTTCACACAAACTCCAGTTTAAACTCTATTAACCTATTTTTTAACGCTACTCTATTAATCTAATATATTGATTGGATATAAACAATTATGTGATATATTCAATATAGTATAATATAAAACTTCTATCGTTCAATTTTTTTTAAAACGACATATAAAGTGAAATTATAAGAGTAATTAATTAATCGTCAAACTAAACTCATTCTCTAAATTTTTGAATATTACATGCATTATTCATAATCATAAATGCATAGAGTATTAGCTCTGTTTTTACCATGAAAGTAAAAGGAACAAACTCAAAACTCAAACACATTATTATTGCGCGTTATAACATCACTTTGCGCTTAGTAGGTTATTAGTGTGTGGAACAAATTTTGTAATATAATTGGTTGTGTAACGTCATCCACTCTCTAAACATCTTTCCAAATCATTCTAGAGTACATTTGGGTGTTTAGATGTTATTGCAGCTAGGTTGTGTAGAGGTCTCGTCGATCTTCGATGTAATACATTGAGATATCGTGAGCTTTGTTGTTTGGCTTGTCATAAGTAAAGTGGATTGCATATTCAATCTTATTTTATTGGTGTATCAGTTCATTGGCAGCTCTTTGTTGCGGTTTTGGCTCTCTCTATTTTCTACCTTGTGTCTAAGCAGAATTGAAGGTGTGTGATTTTTAAGGTAACTAAAATTCAATTTTTATTTTTTACAAACGATATTTAATTAAGGAAAAAATCGAAATCTTATAATCAATTATAATGAATTCTATCAATTTCTAAATTTTGTTTTTTTATTAAATTAAAAAATCAATTGAAAAATAAGGATTTTTATATTTTTCTAAGGAAAACAGAGTATAACTCGAGAAAAATAGTAAATAGAGTAGAATATTCAAATTGTATGTTTATGAATTAATTAAAACCAAACATTTAAATTTAATATTTTTCCTTTTTATCTTCATATTACTTATTAAATAAATAATAATATTTCCATAAATTTATCGTATACTCATTCGTATTTAAGTTTTAAATATTGTGGAAATTTAAAAAAAAACTTCATTGGATAAATATTAGAGATTTATAATTTTAAAAAACGATAGCTTAATAAAGTGATTTTAGTCCATTGGCAAGTGGTAAGTCCACTAAAGGCAGACACTATCACACACCAAGGATCGAGTTTCACTGCCTATATTATGTAGGGACTTGACTAATGGGCCAGTTAATTGTGGTCCAATGTTGACAAAAAAGACAATAGCATATATATTGTAATTATATATATTAATTAGTTAAAAAAATTGCTATATCAGTAATTATATATAAAGATATATATTACCAATCATAACAAATGATTCATATTTTAATAATATACAATTTGATATATTAAAGAAAATTATATGATTGTTATATATAATGTTTAAGAAATATAAATACATTAAAGTAATATTAATTTGGAAAAGAATTTCTCAAATATCATATAGTGTATACAATTTTATTTATGAAAATTTCAATATTATATATTTTATAAAATATTAAATATTCGTAAGAATATTACTTATTCGTAAGACTACTTACAATGGAGTGTTTTAAAAAAATTCAACTGTTGAATAGATACAATAAGTAAGAATATTACTTATTCGTAAGACTACTTACAATGGGGTGTTTTAAAAAAATTCAACTGTTGAATAGATACAATGATGTGTTGAGAGAATGTTGAAGCTCAGGTGAATTACTTTGTTGGTGAATATATTCAACTAGTTGAATGATGAAAGAAAGAGAGAGAAAAATTAAATTAACAATTTTTACGAAATATAAAAAAGTGAATAAATATTAAAAAAGGTGGAAGTGAGAGAAGACAAGATAAAATAATAAAATATAGAAATTAGAGTATTGAATTGTAAGAGCATCTCCAACGGGAGCTTTTAACTGGGGTTCCTAGATTTAAAGGCATTTAATTAAATCAAAAATAGGGATAAATATTAAGAACCGGTTCTTAAATAAGAGATTATAGAACCCTTAAGATACAATGACGTGTTGACTCCTCAATGGTAGAATGATTTTTGCGAGAAAAAAAAATCATTCCTCTCATTTTGGTTTTGTCGTTCTTTCTCTCTTCTCCGGTGGCGAGAAGCTTCTCCTTCTCTGCAAATACAATTAGCTTCTCCTTCTATGCAAATACAATAGCTACAAAACCCTATTTCTCAATCTCCATTAAAGCCATGGAATTAACCTTTGAACCCAATCTGAATTACCCAAAACCGATTTCGGCTCCACTGCCTCCAATTTCAAAAGATATTGAACACAAGAGAGCAATGGAAGCTTCATCGAAATCAAGTCTCTTCAATTTCACGAAAGATGATGTATTGTATGAAGACGAATGGCTTATGGCTGTGAATAAACCAAAAGGTGTTTACGGTGAAGCTATTCTTTGTTATTATTGTCAATCTGCACACCTTATTATTGTTAAGGTAGAAGAAACACCAAAGGAGGAACACCTTGTTGCTTGTCTTAAGGTAAAACTTTTGCAAATGTGCCTTTTATTTTCTCTCTGCATTCTTACTTCTCTATAAGGCTACTAGACAGTTCAGTGAAATATGGAAAATAGGATCCAAATAAATAGCATTCTATTTTCTTAAGTCAAATTTGTCTTTGGTAATGAAAACGATGACTCATGTTTATCAGAAACAAAAGAAAAAAACAATGACTCAAAACACATTGAAACAGTATAAGCTGTTTTGCTGTCTTTTGTTGTGTTTGTTCTTCTGCATTTGATGTTTTTAATACATAAACATGCAAGAATGCAAGAGATGAAGAATGCAAGAATTCTCCTGTTTTATTAATGGTATAGTTTCAAGGTTTTGTAAGTCTTTTATAAGGTTTTATAAGCTTTTCATAAGGTTCTATAATCTTTTTATAAGTTGTTATAGTTTTTTTTATGAGCTTTTATGATATTTTATAATCTTTTTAAAAGCTTTTATAAGTATTATAACCTTTTTATAAGCTTTTATAACTTTTTTATAAGTTATAAGCTATATATGCTTTTATGAACTTTTTATAAGGTTTTATAAGCTTTTTATATGGTTTATAAGCTTTTTATTATGGTTTATAGGCTTTTTATATGGTTTATAAGCTGTACTTTGTAGTTTTAGTGTTTTACTTTGTTGTTTACTTGTTTTGAGTTTGAAGTTTGGAGTCTGTACTTTGTAGTTTTAAGGTTTGTAATAAACAAATTTGGTATTTCAGTTTTTGGTACTTCAATTTATTGCTACTTTTTAAAATTACATATAAAAAAAATTAAGAACCCTAAGTGGGAATTCGCTTTCCAGGACGTACTCAGGGCAGGGTTCTACCATTGGAGACCACAAAAATAAATAATTCATATTGAGGTTCTTAACTTTAAACTAATAAATTTTTTCTATTAAAATAAGAAAAAATTACTCAAATAACACACAATTTTATATTAATGACAAAAATAGTTTAAAAAAAAAAAATTTGAAGCGAGTAATTGCACCCTCGAATAAAAAAAAAAGCGAAGAAGAAACTTTATGATAGAGTTAACTGTCTTTTATGATAGAGTTAATTGTCTTTATGATAGAGTTGAGTGTGTCGTTTAATAGAGTACGGTGTGATA